>NDFF03000019.1:0-76933 GCA_002150815.3 Grammothele lineata
CAGACATCCCCAAGAAGGGCAGCAGGTTTTTAACCCATTCCCCTACCACTGGATGGTCAGGGGCGGCGGGGCTCGCGCGCAACGGGGGGCCATAGCGTAGTTTACTTCGACTTGTACTGTTACTCCTACACACCCACTACCTACTCGGCTATCGTCGTTACGCCCTCGACGCTCTTTCTCACCCTTCCCTGCCTCCAGTAGATCCCCACCTATCTCTGATCAGTTTTACCTGTTAGCTACGTAGTACTGCGGTTGCCTACCATAGGGCTCGGCCCTCGAGGGCAATAAACGAGGATACCAAAAAAAAAAAAAAAAAAATCGTGGCGCAAACGACTCGAGGGCTTCTTCGTTGAGAGCGGAGATGGGCACGACGAGGAACAGTAATACTCCTTCGTCAGTTGCGACGTACGCCACCTCACATCCTGCCACAGAGTATTCTATTCTTCCAAGATATCAGGTTCACAAACACGGCGCCGCCATGACTCGAGCCCTCGACAAGTCGATGCGATGTCACGGTTCCCAGCCGCCGCCTGTGAAGTTACTATTTCCGCCCTCCGTCTTCACAGTCCGACGCTTTTATCTTCACTGCCTTCTTGACAGAGACTCCTCAATGGTACGAACCCACCCACATGCCTTCAGCATCTTGCTCACGTTACATGTCATGTCCAGGTTTATGAGTGATCAGCGCTCCGTCCCACCCGCCGCATGGAAGTACCCGGGTTCCAGCAGCAATTGGCACCGCGCGGCCGGATAGAACAGTTCGAGTGATTTCTCCTACAACTCTTTCAGTCCGTTTCCACCTGCGCACCAACGCCCCGACCTTCTCTGCGCATATTAGACCTAGGACCCTTTGGTCGCCTCATAGTCCCTGCCGGATGTTGCGATTTGTTGGGTTCACGTCACTGCCCCTGTGCCCCTCATGATGTGGACGAGTTCTGAACTCAAGGTGCTCGTGGCGATCGCATTTTACGTATATTGTGGAGACGAAGACTCGTTTAATTTCCCCTACGGTTGGTCTGGTCTGCCAGGCCAGGCCAACCATGTACGCGCTCCCGAGAAGCTCTTGAACTCGGCGCATGATGCGCATCTAGATTTGCTCTGACTGGAATAACCTCTGCCCTGTACATAGCTGTTGGTTGAACATGCAGTGGATGAAGCACCTCGGTAGTATGCCACGTTGGGCTTCCTTGTAAGCTTCTGCTCAGGTATGCTTGTCTTCGAAGACGGTACAAAATTTGTTCTGCGTTGACCCATGTCCTTGACTCGCGGTACCACAATGATTGTGCAGAAACCCCATCTTAACATTCATCTCCGTCAGTGGCTATGATAACGAGCGTTCGAATTTATCTGTGCCTCTAACTCCCTCTCCGTAGTGGACGAATATTGCTGTCTAATCTCCGCCCGGCATCAAGCGGTATGTCGTTGAGGAGGCGATATGAGACGTTCGCTTGAGTAAGGTCAGGTTAAAGCGAGTCCGCGCCAGCATAAAACTGCAGCGGAACCTCACCGCAAGGCATCTGTCGACGCACCCTGACAAACACCGCCGTCCCCACCAGAATTTCAAGCGGAACATTGCATCACTGCAACGACTAAATCAGAGGTGATACTCGTACAACCTATGTGAACGGCGAACTCACCTTTGCCTTTTCGGTAGTACAACGATCATTCGTTCGAAAACATGTCGGACAGAAACCCCGCCAGGGACGAGCAACCCGGTTTCAAGAGTCGTCCCGACAACTTCAAGGCCGGATCCGAGGGAATGAGGCGTTCAGGCGAGGGAATACCTCTCAGTCGATTCTCAGCATTATTTCCGATCCCGGAAGTAACATTACAGTGTGGGCCTCAAGCGTCCTCTTTACCGGCGGTAATTCTTCTTGGACATTCTGCCAGGTTATTCTCGCTGCTGATGACAGATGTGTTAGTCGTACCGACGCCTTCCATTGCGGGACTGTGGGCCTACAGTGGTACGACGAGGTCGCGGGGTTGCCCATGAGGTAACCTTCAGTACGCAAGAATGCACCGATGGTGTTCCACTGGCCTCCCTGCTAAGCCCGGGGATTCAATGCCCTCGCATGGTCCATAACTTGGTGTACGCCGATGCTCCAACACATCTTCCGGATGATGTATCCACAAAGATTGGCATTTATGTACTAGTAAGCAACTTGTAGACGGCGTTCGAACGAGTAGCCTGGCTTACCAACACTACCACTTCGGCTAGTTTGAGAATCGGAAGGACTACAAAAGACAAGTCACCGTAAGGCGGGCCACTTCAGCAGCGGAGCCAATCCGCCTTGAAATCTTCGCGTTGAAGGTTGCCCAAGAGATCGAGAGGGCCATTGTGAGCGGCTCAGAACGTCGTGATGCCCGACATCGAGAAGGCTGACAGGTACGGTCGCACAGCGTCGGGAGCTGCCTGAGTACCACGGCAGGCAGATAACCGTTGATGATCTTCTTCTTTGCAAACTCATCCGAAAGGGAAAGGGGGCTTGGGTACCAGAACTGAAGATACAAGTGTAGCTTGTCTTCGTGATCAAGTTGTTAAGGTGGCCGCATTGAAGCCTATCGAACCTTAGCTCAATGTCAGGCTGGATAAGAACGATATGGCACTGTAGATACTAGTGACAAGGGACGTACCGATTGCTAAGCCTCTAACATACATTCCATCTATACAGCATCTCCGTTATGTCGTTAGAAAAGCGATTGGGTGAGGAGTTTCAACTTCTAGCGTAGTTCCTACGATATCTGTCCGTATTGTCCGATGTGAACATCAACGTCATAGTAATAGAGTACCTTCGTCTCTCACCATCATTCTCTACGGCCGAAGGCGCATGCTCGTCCGAGTCGGAGAACCCATACATTTTCTCTCTCCTGGTGGGCTTCGTGAAAGTCTCGTTCATTGATTCCGTTAATTTTGCACTAACTTCTGTGGACTACGCCGCCGAAGTGGGCCAGTTGTGAGACCGAAAGTTGCCACCGAGCACCCAGCTGCTGCCCTCGATGGTAAAATTCCTCGGGGTCCGAGTGGAGCGCTGAGGTGAGAAAGGGGGAGGGGAGGAAAGACATAGGGGAGGGGGTGGAAACGAATTGAGAAATTCCTACGGGTCGTATATAACAGAGTGTTTTCTGAGCGGCTTGAGGGATAAGGTTTCGTCGGCCTCCGCTCACAGGCCATTGTTAGATACTTTCGCATGTCCGCCAGTGTGTTCTGAGCGCCACACGGAGCGGCTTGTCAGATTGCCTTCCGGCATTGAGTCACTAATCAACCATTTCAGGAGTCTCGAGAGAAGCCATACGGAGTGCGCTACCTTCTTGGCACCCTTATAGCCGAAAATGGCAGAGCCTCTGAACTATGCCTACACATCAAGTCTCTCCACTACTATCTGTGAAGTAGTGATCATACAGCGGCGTTCAAGTGCCTCCTACGTGGGAAAAAAACTGTGTACACGGTGGATGCGAGAAGTCAACCACGTAGAGAAGTGTCCCGGAATATGTAATGCATCGGCGTGAGGAAGCGAAACATCAGAAAGACATGCTTCCGGTTCTCATGCATTTGCAGCCGGTCGACCGCGCGTAGTAGCAAATCACAGCGACACCGTCAATCCAGCCAGTCAGACTCAGGCTCCCCAAAGTCATAACACCATGAAAGGTCGAATATCGCATCTAGCGTCCTAGGCGCACCCGTTAAAACGCATGTGGATATGCGAATGTGTCGAAGTGCCGGACTCTGAAACAGGTATCTCGGCGAAAATGTTCTAGAATTCAACAAGAAATGATGAACAGAAGCAACAGCATCACACTGCGTTCCAAGTGCGGCGGTCGCGTACCCGCCCGCAAGAGCTTAAGTGACAGCGATCTTGTTCTACGGAAGGTAGAGTCCAGCACCGAGATCGTGTGAATCGTCTCTTTGAATGAAGGTGGAGGGATATCCGTGAAAGCAAGACAGTTGTCTTCACGACATCCCTCTATGATTCATGACTATCTAGTACTGACCTTCACTTTTTCAGGTTCCGTACAGGAACATTCGAACACTCGTCTGAACACGAAGACCTGCGCCGCTAGAGTGGATAATTCGGACTAGATCAGACGCAATAATGGACATAGCCGGGCGAGTCCTAGATGCATTCGCCTGATATTAGCCAAGACTAGTCACACGTATCATTACTTGGGATGAACTGCTTGCCTATATTAGTTTGCAAGCCCCGTCAAGGACATGGTAGACTGCGACGACTTCCTGCCAGCTCTGCATCCATAGCGAGCCCCGGCTTTAGAAAATATGAATGACAGAGGTCATACTCGAGCATCACTGTGGGCCGACTCGGAAGCACGATGCTTACCACGTAGCACACCACCGTTGCCCGCTGTCCAAGTCAGTGCTGGTCTCACAGCGACAAACGCTGACTTTTCTGAGGGCTCGGCCCAACCTGACGTCGATTTGTGGTGAAACGCAAGCACATGCGGCTGGATGGCAGTGACTCAGGCGCCAACGGATATGCACGTGATGGGGGCCGCGGCCCTGAGAGACTGCCGCGGTCCCTTCCTGAGCCTCAGTCACCGACCTTCGACTCCCAAGAACCCCCAGCGCCATGCAGTGCTCGCTGCATACCATACGGTGCGATTGTATTATCCAAACATGCCAACAAACGGCCTACGGTTCTCATGCTTTCATGCGCAGCACACTTGTGGTAACAGGAATCAGTACGGAAGGCCCAGAACAAACAAGTAAGGCCTTCGTATGCCGCGTGTGGGCACCTGCAGGCATCTGACTGAACTTACAAGCTCAGACTCATCCCCGATCCGGCCGTCCGCGCGAAGTTCGGGCCGTGACGCATTAACTACGCGTCGACACCCACGAATGCGTTAGTACACACAAACTTGTACCTCAACCACTTACAATCAGGTAGGATGTATCTTATGTTCCGTTGCATGCAGCTAACAACACTCCTTGACCGTTGTTGCAACTCCTAATTAGCCGATGGCCCAGCCTCCGTTATCGCTAAGGCTCGAGTCTCTGCCACCGGAAATCTGGCATGAGATCCTCTCATATGCTTGCACCGATGGCGGCTCTACAGGCAGAGCACTCTCTTTGGCCTCCAGATCCTTCCGCGAACTATCAGCCGACTCCCGATACCATTCTCTCGAACTCAGGTCAACGTCGCAAGCTCTTCGTTTCCTTTTCTCTTTACACGTCTATCCGAGGCCATGCAAGATCCGACATCTTTTCCTTCTCCCAACGGTCATCCGGGGCAGCGACCCTGCTTATTTCCAGCATTTTTCAGGCGTATCGAGACGTCGTCCGCACACGGCCACTGAACACGCGGCATTCTACGCTGACGTCATATCGAAGCTCTTTTCCATCGCAGCTGGTCACCTCCGCAGCCTCGTTATGGTCGAAAACGCGGTTGTCCCCTTCCGTGAGCTCGAGCAAATGTTTCCCAAGCTCCGCGAGCTTAGCGTTTGGAACCATCCTCTCATCGACCTATCCGTGTCTCCACCATTTGCAAAGGCAGACAACGCTACCACTCAAGTAGAGCCACTATGTCCGTCCCTCGAACGGCTGCATGTCGTCCTCACAGACTCATCCATCACCAGCATCACCTTCCAATCCATACTCCCGCGCCTCTCGGCTCTTGCGTCCACCTCCTTGACCCATCTGCGCCTCTCGGGGGTCACATTCGCCGAGACCGAGTTGCCCGCAGCACTCGCCGAGATGCTCGGCGTACCGGCCCCTCTTCCCCTTCGCGAGCGCCTCCGCCTCGCCCATGTGAACACCATCCTGGGAGGCATAGCTTCAAGTTCGTCCACCTCAGGTCCGGTCGTCCCGTGCGGCGCGACCTTCCCGAACCTGAAGTACATCGTCATTTCCGCCATGCAGCCGCCGTTCGACGCGGTGGCGCCCGAAGCTGCTGCAAGCTGGACGACGCTCCTCGGGCTGCTGCGCGAGCTCGAGCGGACGTGCAAGCGCGTGGACGGAATGCGCATGGTCGTGCTCGAGCGCAGCTGGATGCGCAAGCCGAGCTGGGGCGCACGTCTGCGCGAAGATTGGCTGGGGCGCATGCAGGGCGAGCAGGGGTGTTGGGTCGAGAGCGAGGCGGAGGAGTCGAGGATTGAAGGACCTATGGATGCGCCGAAGGGTGTGGAGTGGTAGGATTGTGGATTCCTAAGAGGTGGAATGTACTTGAGGGCAGTTTAGGTTTGGTAATCTCCTGTAACATTATGGTCTTCGTTTGGATCGTGGGCAGCGCTGCTGCTGCTGCTAGCATAAAAAGTAGAAGGGAAATCACACAATCAATCGCTGACCCGAAGGTTCAGATAGCCTGAAAAATTCGCATTATGGCAGTGAGGTGAGGGTGGTACACGGAATCCCCTAGTAAAAGGCGAGGGGATTGTAACTTGCACCACCCTCTGCCACTGATAATCATGGTGACGGTTCCCCAGCGCGTATCATGGATTTGCATATTGCTCAAGCGGCGGGGATCTCTAAAAGTAGGTGTACGTATCTGCCACATTCTAACGCAAAGTTCGAGCAGTCATATTCAATACGGGTGGTACCGTTCGCCATCCCCTCCGTGCCCCTAGCAAACATGGTCATGATAAACAGATACAATCCGGCGAAATCAGTATAATGCACCTCAAAGTACTCGCGATCACATCTTTGGCATTTCGGCTAGATCTAATGAGGACGCGTCGTCGTCATGTGACCGCGTTTTTTCGTATCGATTCCGTGAGTCAAGTGGCGGCGGTACATAGCAGTTTGATATTTTCCGCCACCACACCCTTGCTTCACCGCTAGAGCTTCAGTTCTGTATCTGCTTTCTAGAGCTGTAAAGCACAATGGCGGCAGAAGGCAAGGGCGTCCTTCTCAAGGCGGACTCAATCGCGGAGACGTTCCGCACCGAGATCAAGGCTACCCTGTCCACCTCACCTCGCCCGCCCAAGCTTGTCGGTATCCTGTCCACGGCTTCTGCCCCAAGCAAGTTCTATGCGGAGTTTACCAAGAAGCAATGCGACGCGCTCGGGGTCGAGTTCGTCCTACGAAAGACTGGTGCCGCCGCGGACGAGTCCCTCGCGCCTGGTGAGGGAGTTGAGGAGGCGATCATCGAGGCAAATGAAGACGATGGCGTGGACGGTATCATGGTGCGTAACCAGTTCATCGATATTATGAGCTACGGTTCACCATGTCTCCAGGTTTACTACCCCATCTTTGGGGCCCAGCAAGTGTGTCCGCCCGTTATACACTAGCACCGCTATTGACATATGTCGTCCAGGACCACTACCTTCAGCAAGTTGAGCCAGCACCAGAACACCAGTTTATGGGGCCGCTTTAACGCATATACGTAGATTGTATCTCCTTTCAAGGACGTCGAGGGGCTCCATTTCAAGTTCCACTACAACCTCTACCATAAGTACGCACTCCTCATTTCTCACCATATCCCCGCGCCTGACTTGCTTCCTACAGCATCCGGTTCCTGGAGCCCAAGACTCTCGCGTCTTCTCTCCCGACCGCATCGGCGCAAAACGCACCTCCCGCGGTGAACGACCAACCTCCCGCAGGATTCGTCAAGTCCATTCTGCCCTGCACGCCGCTCGCCATCGTCAAGTGCCTCGAGTACGTCGGCGTGTATAACAGGCTCCTCCCTTACGGTGACCGCGCGTACGGCAAGACCATCACTGTCATCAACCGGTACGTCTCCCTCAATTCCTCACGCTCGGCCTCGCTCGCCGCCACCCACACGCCCGCCCGCACCGTTGCTGACCATAGCTTGCGCGCAGGTCGGAGGTCGTCGGGCGCCCGCTCGCAGCGCTCCTCGCCAACGACGGCGCTCGCGTGTTCTCCGTCGATATCGACTCGACGCAAGAGTACACAAAGCGGCCACCCACGGGAGGCGCAGAGGCCGGCGCGGGCGCGCGCAAGTACCACACGCGGCACGTCGTGCACCCCACGGCGCTCTCGCTGCAGGAGTGCCTCGCGCTCTCGGACGTTGTCGTCTCCGCCGTGCCGAGCGCGGAGTACAAGGTCCGGACGGCGTGGCTCAAGGACGGGTGCGTGTGCCTGAACGTCGCGGCGGACAAGAACTTCGAGGCGGACGTGCGGGAAAAGGTGCGTACGCGTGTGGTTGGTAGCGGGTGTCGGATGCGGGCTCGGAGCTGACGGAGTTGGGCGTGGGGCACCGAATAGGCGTCAATTTACCTCCCGACGATTGGGAAGGTTACGATTATGATGCTGCTGAGGAATCTGTGCGTAGTCTTGAGATGCCCGATCATATTACGAAGCTGACATTGAAGGCAGACTGCGGCTGCAGCAGTACGGGCAGATGATTCGAGACCCTCCGTCATCTTGAGCGCGCTCGTTGAAAAAAGTTCCGGGAGAGGCACGCCTGCGGTCCGGAAGCAGTCAGCACATAGACAGATACATGTATATCATTGCTCCAGCAGTGGGCCGATTAGGACGGCTAGAAACAGCCCTGTATTATTGTGGTAGTAGGACGGGACAAGAAGCGAGGGACAGCAAGCGTGCAGGAATACATAGTGAACTGAGAGCCACGTGAATGTGCTATCCGCGTCTACGAGTCCGAGTCGAGTGCGTACGAAGGCGTGTGCAGTGGATGAGAAAGGTGAACCAAGCATTATAGTCGTGAGTCGACCTCGCTGATGTTGATTGGGGGGATTGGCATGTCGGTACGAGTGGGCGTAGACACGCCCGAGGGCGGGAAGGACGGCGTAAGCGGGGTACCGACTCCGGACGGGTCGTCGGGAACCATGAAACGCACACGATAGCGATGGAACTAAGCAATGTTAGTCAGGGCGCTGCTTGTGGGCCGAGTGGACGCGTGAGTAAGAAGACTTACGGCTGGGAGCTTAGGGATGAGGACGAAGATGAGTGCAGAAATGTTGATGGCGAAGAGCCACGGGTCATAATGCGTGTAATGAGTGGAAGCAAGAAATCTGGACAGGATGAGTTCTGTTAGTTCGACCGCAAGGACACTTCGGAAAGAATACTCGCAGTGTGATGGGCACGATGAAGAGCCACTTCTTCGCAGGAGTATATTGTGCTCCTTCGTCGATCTGTTCCCATAGTGTCAAGTTGTCGTACACTCCTCCATGTAGATCTGAGTGGAACGGTATGCCAGTGACGTAGTGGAACATCAGGTAGGAGAACTGGGAAGGGCCGTGAGACCAGGGTTCATGAAGCCGTCCTCCAAGTGTCTCGGAGGATGCAATGTACTCACCCCAAGATACAGAAGATTGACGAGCGTCCAACTGATCTCTTGCCGCATTCCCGGGATAGTGTCAATGACAACCTTGCCGGCCAATATAAGGACGGGGTGGATGAGCCACGCGCCTTGAATAGGAGCGGAGTCCGGACCATGGGAAGTTAGCAGTTGCAGCGGACGACATTGAAGTAGCGGAACGCACCTTTGCGGTTTACCCATTCCGCGTTCAGATTCTCGTACACGCCCTGGTCAAGCACGTCGGCCTGAGACTCATCATTGAGCTTCTCGACCTTGACAAGGCTGGCGCTCCGTTCGCGGCCTACGCGGACAGAGAGGCCGGGGCTCGCAGATTTCCTTGGGCTAACGGTGGACGTCTTTGCTGGAGAGGACATGCTATGGCAGAGAGAGCATGCGCTGCGGAATTAAGAGCGACAAAAAGACGAGGAAAGTGGCGCGATAAGAGGAGGGCGGACGAGTGTCGTCGTGGCCTTGCACCGAGATGCGAGTTTCCAGGCCCCGTGGCGGGCACAGTCAAGCGCCCATAATGGGCTGCGTGGGCCGTTCCTGCGGAGAGGCGCCCGCGAACACACGATGTCATCTGCCTCCGCCCACTCGTCTTCCCTGCGTCTCTCTTCCTCCGCTCCTTGGCTTCGTCCTTGGTTCCCACACAGTCGTCGCAATCGTCGTGCTTCCTCCTCCTGCTTTCTCTATCTTTATTGCTAGCTTGTTTCTCCGTTTCCTCTGGATGTCTCGCTGAACATGGTCCTCCTCCAGTGGTGCACACTCGAGCCCTCTGCTGTCGGAGGGCTTTCCGCAATCCGGTTTTCCGCTCCCGTACGCGTCCAAACTATCCGAATATTTCCTGCGGATACGAGACCATTCTCTCAAGAACCTGACATCGTAAGGTACGTCTTATTTCGCGTGTAACGCCTTGCGTGCGCTCACAGGTCGTCCTAGTCGAACGGCGCCACCGGCGTTTCGTCTCGACGTATACTTCAACGCGCATCCTGTTACGAATCCGAACGCGAAGGAAAAGTTGAAGCCGTCGAATGCACTTGTTCCGACCTCGCTTGTGTACTCTGGTGGTCAGCGGGAGTTCGAGGTGAACATGGGCTCCGAAGTGCGTACATACCATGTGGTCAATGGACTCCTCACTCACGCGTCATTTCCAGTATGCCACGCGCCTCATGATTATCCAGGGTGATTTTCAATGCGTATCTATGGCAATATACGGGGAAGTAGTCTCTGACAGCACTGAGGCACCAACTACCTATGACCCCCGGCCGCTCCCTTCAGTTACTCCTCCACCGCTACCATTCGCTCTTGACCCCGCGAATGCACGAGACCCTACACAGTTAGCCCGTGAGCTGCTGAGGCTCATGCCAAATTCTCCGTCGCTCGAACTGGCTATATGCTTGGTTTTTTGTCTCAAGCCGGACCTTAACGATTGGGACTCGCCTGACTTCCCCTACGGCCTGCACCCCGACTTGGAAGAAGACGATCCGGACTTCGACCTGGAGAAAGCATTCAGCATGACGTCACGTCCCGTGTCCGACGACCTTTCGCATGAAGCGGCGACGCGGTTTGCAGAGAGGGTACTAAGCTGCGTTAGTTTCAAGGTAAGAAATTTCCACTCGAGACACAACCACGCAGGCACTGAACAATGGGCCAGGATAAGGATTCCAGTCAAGCGTATGTTGTCGCCGGGATTATGTGCAACATGGCGTCTCAGCCTCCAATTATGGCTAAGAGCCTCCTGGTTGGTTCATCCAGCGTCTGGATGTGATTTTGAGACTTATTGTTATTAGGATGCCATAGACCTAGAGAAGATCTTTGACGCAAGCGCTCTGGAGGACGAAACTACTGTCATAAGGCTACTGTTCGCCGCCTCTAATGCCGATATTGCCAGGCGACTAGATGCGGAATGGCTACACAAGCTGGCCGAGTCTACTTCTGCCAACCCCAACAACGAGCAAGGCTTACGGACAGCGGCGAAGCAACTCATCGCCAGGATACGTGGCTGGAATACTCTAGAGGACGCCTTCTCCAACACTCAAGGCGACTTTACTACCGCAGCTCGTATGATGAAAGACCTTGGAACAGAAAGCGAGGCCTTCGGCATTTGGCTGAAATCTATGGTAGCCCATGAGGATGTGGTCTCGCTTCTGGCGGAGAACCCGGTGGTATCTGTCCCCTTGCCTCATCTGTTCTCGCGACGTGCTTCCGCAAGCTCTCCGTCACAGGACGAATTCGTGGCGTTCGTCAGAGCGTTTGTGGGTGTTGCTTGTGCCATGACTGTGTACGCATGGGCGGATAGTATGCTCGATAAGCCTTGCCGGTCACGACTTTTGGGCATGTTGAGGTTGTGGCAAGGGGTTGATGGATACCGCGAGGTATGTCTCGCCATTGGTTACCCGGCGCGCTACTCACGAGGATACGTCTTTTTAGATCGTGAACCACTTATTGGTGATGCATAATATGACGGATCGCTTTGAGCGTGTCATCGCTTGCCCATCTCCTGAAGCGTCGGATCCAGACGTGGAGCTCATGTATTCGACTGGCTTGGATATGGAGCATCTACTTGTCGATCTGGCTAGGACACCCTGCGCCATACTCAAAACCAACTTGATCGACCTCATACTCAAGATCCCAAATTCCACTACTTCGTTCATTACCAGCGAAGAAAGGGCCTCAATGCGAGAAGCAGCGTTCGTGGTGGACGATGGATTCCCAGGAGTTGTTGATGAACTCCTACGACCATTAGAACGTCCACCCACGTCCGGCAGTCTCAGGATTGTTCGGGTTGCGCTGGCCTATATGTACCGGGAATTGGACGAAGTCGACGAAGCGCAAGTACTGGACGACTTCTGGGATGAGGCCAATTGCAGCCTCGTGACCTGTCTATGCGAGCTCCTTGTTCCCGTTGTAGAGGAGATCCGCAACTATTTCTCCGTCCTCCGCCTACCGCAAAAAAGGAAGCAAGATGTGCTGGTCCAGTTATTCGCAACAACTGACGACATCCTCCAACTTCTCCTGCGCCTGGTCCCAACCCATCCCCTCCCCTCCCGCCTGCTGCGTACTCTGATAACCGACATCGCAGACGTGTTCGCGTGCGCCGATGCGGCAGACATGCTTTACTCTCAAAGCCCACATATATCCGCCGCCTCTCAGGACGCTCGGCATACTTCTATCGCCATGGCGCGTGCACTCGCCGCTCAAGAGGCTCCGACGGCCAACGGCAAGTCCGGCGCACAGGTCATTCTCCCCGTCCTCTTGGACCACGGTCTCCACAGCCCCAGCCTCGACCCTACCCACCATCTCCTCCAGGTCTTCTGGCTCTTCGACGTCATCCTACCTACGACAGAGAGCCCGGATGCCCAGAGGGCTTCTTGGGCCCAGCGCGTCATCCCCTCAATGCTGCCTGAACTCCGGATGTTCTGCCACGCACTCGACACGGAGAACAAAGTGCATTTCGTCAGACGGCTCGTGGAGCTCGATCAAGGCATAATTGGAGTAGGAGAGTGGCTCCTCATCGAGGAAATTAAGGACATCTCGCATGCGGTTCAAGCCCTCTACGATGACGCCCTCTCCGAGCCGAAGAGGCAGATCGCCCAGAACCAAGTGTCGTTGTTTTTCCGTTTCCTGTGGGACCTCAAGCAGGTGCTTCCAGAAGATTGGGTCGTCGAGTGTCTGGGAGGGTCCGAGGATGCTCCTCATGTCTTCGCGTCGTCTTTGATTACCCTCCTCGAACTTCGCTTGACGCCGCCACATCTCGGCGAGGTTGCAGAACACCTGGCGTCAGGTTTCGAAGTGTTCGACAACGAGATGCGTCTGGCTATCGTCATCTCGCTATGGCGATCCCTCCAGTCCCCCGAGCTGACCTCCGAGTCCCTCGAACGACGACTCCAGCAATCCGTAGCAATACTGAAGACTATTACCCCGTCGTATCTGGATCCCTTCAAGGTCACGTCTGAGGTCGGACGCCTCATTCTGGACCTGGCCCAGAACTCCGTGACGACGGACGAGGTGACTGCCGACTCCTTGGTAACCCTCCTCGAATGGATGACAGACACTGCAAACACGGTCCCGCGCATGTGCGAACTCCAAGCGATCTCGTCCGAGCGCTTCATCTCTTTCCGCGAGAACCTCAACTCCTCCATCCCTCCAGAACTCACTGAGCGCCTCGACAACGTGTCCGGCAAGCTCGCCTTCGCTAGCGGCGACGTCAAGCCCCCACTTCCGACATCGGCTATTTCGGACACGGTGCAGCTAAGGCTGCGCGACCTCGAAGACCTCCTTCGTGTACATACGGCCGTGCCCGGGACGCCGCCCCGCCGCGCGCTTAACCAAGACCTCCTCGGGCTCGTCACGATCTCCCCGCCGACGCTCCTCCGCTCGCCCGCCGCGACGGGGCTGACGAAGACGTACTCGAACAACGACTTTCGGGAGCTCCGCCAAACCTCGGCCCGCGCGAACACATCCAGGCTTCCGAGCATGCATGTGGACGTAGGTGTCCCGATGGCCGCATGACTTTTAAGTCGTGCCGCTGTTTTATTTACCCTTTTTTTTCGCCTACTGATACTCTTTTCTTTTTCTTTGATCTCCTTTGTTACGGTACCGTCGGTATACTCTTATAGGACTTCGAGACTGCTAGCCATTCCTCGCCCACGTTGGGCCCCTTGGCCGGAGGACCTGTTGTTGGTGTAGGAATGAACATATCCGCCGGAATGCAGTTCTCCCCAGACGCGGGCTATCCCACTCTAGGGCCCGCCTTCAATCCTTTATAGGACCAAATCGGGCACAATGCTCACTCGTCGAGGACGCGATCAGGCGCGCAAGACTAGGTGAAGCCAGCAGACACAGCGGATCGTGAATAGCGGTGTGCTCTATCATGGCAGATTAAGACCACAGGCGGCGCGGAAAGGTGCTACAGTACATGAACTACTCTGAAGTGTCAAGTGAGGGTGAAGATCTGGCAGAATTGGACACGCGAGCCGCGTAACAGGATGTGGGGAAGATGGCACGAATGTGGAGAAAGATGCAAGGAGAGCCGAGGCCAAGGGCAACATCACGACTGATGCGGCACTCGTCGACGGACATGCGAGGGATGCAGATTCGGGTATCGGGGGATCAGGTCGTCGCGCGCGCGGAAGTACCGGTCCATCTCGGACGCGTCAAAGTCGGACAAGGGCGCTCGCGAGCCGTGCGACGAGCGCGCGCTCATGCCGTCGTCCTCGTCCTCGTCGAACACCCTATTATCCCGCCGTGGCGGCGCAGGCGGCTCCGGCGCAGACTTCTTCCCGCCGAGCCGATGCATGCGCTTTCGCCGCGCACGGACGGGCTGGCGCTCAACCGACGACGCGGGCCCAGCCGAGGAGACGTCGCGGGGAGGCACGGAGCGGACGGTAAAGTGCTCGACGGTGCGCGTGTACGGGGAGAGCGTGTGGTTCGAATGCGAGAGCGTCGAGAGCTTATGCACGCTCCCGTTCAGCGCAGGCCGGAGGACGATCTTCGGGTCCGCGCCGTGGTGCTCGGACAGGTGCGCGTGCTCGAACGAGCTGGCGGAGAAGGTGTCCAGATTCGAGGACGCTGCGGAGAGCCTCCGCGGGCGTGTGATACGCACGCTCGGCGTCTCGAGCTCCTCTGGGGGCGTCGGCGTCGGCACCGAGTGGCTCGACCGCGACGGCTGCGTCTGAAGACTGGAGGGACTGCCTGGACGTCGGTAGGGGGAGGGGTCAAGGGGAGGGACTGGGGGGATTGATGGATGAACCTGGCGGAGTGGGCTTGCGGACGATTCGGCATAGGGATGTATATCCGGAATGGACTCGTAGACTGGTGTCATGCCCGCGAAATAGGGATTGTAGAACGAGCCGGGTCGTGAAGGCGTTCGTGCGATGGACTGAAGGGAGCCTGTACGAGAAAGCATGATAGGTTTCGCGGTGGGTGGTGGACCGGCGACATCAGATGACGGGGCTTGGATCTGCGACTGAGAGTGGTACACGCGCGGGCGAGTTATCGTCCCTCCGCCCACAGCAGGAACCGTTTCGTACTCCGTGACGTCACCCGCTTCGGAGACGGACGGCCCGACGTTGCCGCCGTCGGACAGGAAATCCTCCCATCCGCTGCCAGGGTCGAACGAGCCCGTCTCGTCGAGCGAGTCCGCTTCACTCGCCTCCTCGGCGAGGTCGGCGAGGCCCTTGTTGCGACCAAACAGGTTGCGGAGGGTGTTGAAGGAACCCTTTGAGGGCAAGCCCTCCGGACGGAGGCCATACGTGGGGTCGTAATGCTCTATCTCTGGGAAGGACGTGGGTCCATCCTGCGGATGGAGTCCCAGCGGGCTCGCTTGGTGCGACGGCGCGCGGGAAATAGGTGATGTGAGGAGAGAGGCGGCGGGCCTTTTGCCTGTGCTAGACACAGAACGGGCTGATGGGGAGCGGGGGCGGGTGATAAATGGTACGGCCGACGACGGCCGACGGGGCAGGCTCGACACGAACCCCGGAGGCGGTACGTGCGAGAAGCGATAGGAAGTCGGGTCCGGGGTCGACACGGTGTCGTAGCTGCGCGAGCGTGCGACACCGGTAGGGGCCACAGGTTTGGCTAGGTAGGGGGCCTCGACCTTGGCCTTGACCCACTGCTGGCTGAGGCGGTGGATGATGCCAGGCAGGTCTTCGCGGAACATCTGGCGGAGTTGCCCCTCGATCTCGCGCTGGATGAATTTCTGAATGACAGCGATAGAGTCGAACGTGCTGTTGATGTCGACGTTCTGGAGGGGGTCGGTTTTGAAGACGAGGGTGATACCCTTCTGACGAGAGACAACGAGAACAACATACGAGTTGAGGCGGAAGTGGGAAAGCTGCAGGCGCATAGGCACGACGAGGGGGTGTTTCGCAGCGAGCATGCCTCGCGAGCCGGTCATGAGATGGATGTCGGGTTGTTTGTGGTTGAGGGGATTCGCCTTAGTTATCTCAGAACGGTTCTGTCTTTAGGGGATGGGAGACTCATGCGCACCTGGACCTTGGTTCTCAAGACGATATGCGCATCTCCAGCGTAGGTGAGACGGAAAATACCACGGAACTGATCCATCGTGAGCTCTCCGATGTCCCGAATCTCCAGCTCTGGAGGCTACAGAGGAATTTATGGGCAAAAGCGGCGAAGACCAACGGGCGACGAGACGTACCTGCGTGCCCATCTCCAGCTCCACAACCTCAATCTTGTCTGCTATGACGGGAGGCTTATTGCCCTTGTTGAGAGCAGACTCAAGCATCTGAATGGCATCGATATGAAACTGGTCGGAGAAACGTGGCCATTTGAACGTGAATGACATCGAGGCGAAGTGCGCATGGGCTGCAGGCGTTGAGGTCGGGAATCCAGGGGTTGGTGGGCTCTACTGCTGTTGTTCTACCGTAGTCTAGGATATGTTGTGACACCAGGCCGCGTATGAGAAGCTAGAGAGGAAGAGGCCGGCCCTGGGGGAGAAGACGGGGGAAAGCGGATGGCATGCTGAAGAGAGCCGGGGCGAGGCTTGCGAACCGCCGCGGCACGAGATGAATTTCTCCGTTCCCAGATCGTCGGCCTCGAATGCGAGCAATCTGTACGTCTGGTTGAGCGGGGAGTCTCGCAGCGGTTCATACTGCTGAGCGTCGTGATTAACCAATTTGTAGAACAACTCTTTGTATTCTAGTCGAGCACGAAGAACGCCTCGTGTGGGTGCGGACCATCGCCAGTCGATCCGAAGACGAGGAACAGGCGCTTAGGCACGCAAGCCGCGATGGGCGGTTTACGCGTAATTTTGCCTCCTTTCCCTTCCGCTCTTCTCTATCCCCGCCTGTACCGATCAAAACATGGCTGTAACAGACTCAATATCTATCTTCGCAGAGGGCACCTTTGAGGAGCAGGTTGGTCGTGATTCTCCGACCGCCTTGAATCTTTTCTCATCGTGCATCTCGCGTAGATCCTCGAGCTCGTAAATTATCTCGCTCGCGCCTTGCCGGAGGATAGCCAGGCAGCATACGTCCAACCATTCCAGGAGTCAGTGGCGACGCCGGAGGGCCAAAAACCAATTGACGAAGACCCGGAGCGGAGGAGAAAAGTGCTGGGGTCGGTGCTGCAGGAGGTGAAGGGTCTAGGAGAGGGCTCAGACAAAGGTGTGTATTCTAGACGTTCATACGTCTGCAATATCCTCAACGCATCCTCTTCAGAGATTGAGGGCTTTTTCAATCTCTTGTTCTCACATTTTGTGGTTCTGTATCCGCTCGATGCGCCTGAAACGCGTTCACAACTTGAGGCCCTTCTCACTACCATCTCCTCCTCACCTGATCATACCTCCACCAAGTACCGCATGTACGAGGCCCCACTCCTCACCGCGGAGACTTTCCTGACCCGTTATTAGACTTTCCAATCTTTTCAACGCCATCCCTCGACAGTCTCCGCTACGACTAACTGTCTACAAGTCTCTTCTGGAGCTTGCAAGTGCAAATGATGAACTCGATGTCCTTAGCCTGTCCCAATCTGAAGTAGAGAAGTGGCTTTCGGAGTGGGAGGTCTCGTCAGAAGAGAAGAGCAGTTTCCTTAAGTTGATCGTCGAGGTATACCAGAAAGCAGGCGAGCCGTAAGTATTCTGCAGTGCTGTAACGCGTGCAGGTTCCTAACACAGATTCCAGGGCAACGTCGTACCAATATCAACTCTCCTACATCCGCTCCCTCCCCCCTTCATCTCCTACCGCGCAGACCGCAGCTATGGATGCTGTCGCTTCTGCTCTCCGCCTGCCGTCCTACTTCGATTTCGACTCCCTCTTCCGTCTGGACGCCGTTGTCGCCGCAAAAGACAATGAGCTCTTCGCCCTCCTGAAAATCTTCCTCAATGACGACCTCGCGCAGTACAAGGCGTGGGCGGACAGTCATGCGGGCGCATTTGCGAAGTATGGTGCGTACGATTCGCCGCCGTTCTCCGTATGCTGTCTTACTCATTACGGATCGACTTGGATAGAGCTTGACAGTGCCCAACTGGAGCGCAAGATTAGGCTCCTCACTCTTGCCACACTCGGCTTCCAGAACATGGGCCGTGACGTCCCCTACTCTACGATTGCGTCTGCGCTACAGGTAGAGCCTACACAGGTCGAGTCATGGGTCATCGATGGTGCGTTCGCACTCTTTTCCTTTTTGGCCACACCTCTATGCGATATCACCGTCTGACACTGCCCGCTCCCCAGTTATCCGCGCGGGTCTCCTGACCGGCAAACTCTCGCAGACGGCGCAAACGCTGCACGTCAACCGTGCATCTCCGCGCGCGTTCGAGCGCGCGCAGTGGGAGCTCCTCGAGAAGCGCCTTCACGCGTGGAAGGCCGGCCTTGCCTCCGTGCTCGAGACAGTCTCCGCGAGCCGCAAGAAGGGCGGTGCGGCGGGGGGTGCGGGCACGAGCGTCGCCGCTACTGCGGAAGCCGCCCCGGCGGGCATCGAGACGCCGGCGGCAGCGGCGCAAGCCGCCGTTGCTTAAGGTTGGGTGACAGGGGGAGTCTCTTGCGAGGGCGTCGGTACAAAATGATTCTAGCACGCGGCGTGATAGGGGTGACGTGGGGAATCTACACGTGCTAGATTGTAGTAGACATGTTGTATCCTGTGACAATGTAGCAAAGCATTGCGATAGCGTTCTAGAGCGTATGCCGGGTGTATGGTGAAGTGCGTGTCTATGCGGGTCTACCAGTCTCCATCGAAGCCAACGAAACCTGATCACCACGGGCATGTAAGCTCATGAGGAGATAGCAAAAAAGATAGACTTGCCTGTTAAGAGAAAAACAGGGAAGAAGCGCTTCTTCTCTAGGGTCGAACACCAGTTCCAGGCGCTTGTCAAGCGTCCATCGATGCATGATCCTGTGGTCTCTGGCTCAGCTAACAGATCCTGCGCACGCAGGCTAATAGGCCCGAAAACGCACCTGCATCGAAGTAGTTGCCTGCGCCCGAACCGTCGAAGCCGTGGCGGAAGAAGTCGGCCAGGATCTCGCGCGAGAGGCCATCAGACGAGCCCCATTCATCGTCAATGTACGAGCGCAGCGCAGGGTTCTCCGCGAGGCGCGGGATCTGGGATAGTGTGTTGCAGATGGGCAGCAGGATGCGGTACACCTGCGAGTACTTGTCTGTTGCGCGTGATCAGTACGGACGCTCGAGCCCCACCGCGCGACGTGGCGCGGAAGACACGCACCGATGAACATGAGCGCGTTCGGGACGTTGTGGTCACCCATGTGAATGACGGAGGAGCCGACCCAGGAGCCAATGCTGCGCTGCGCGCGGTTGAGGATAGCGTGCATCATGCGCGACGTCTTCGGCGCGGCCTGGACGCGGTTCAGACCCTGGCCGGTGTCGCGCAGGCGGTAAGAGACGTTCTCGTTGAGCAGGTCCTGCTCCGCGAGCGTCCACAGATGGAACATATCTGCGCAGCGTCACGGGTCAACGATCGGATGCGACTACAGCGGCAGCGTGCGGAGAATGCTTACCGTGGAGGATCTCGCGCCAGAGAGTGAGGCTTTGAAGGACGTACGCATACTGCTTCTGGTGATCGTGCGTGAGGCGCGCGCCGCCCTTGCCGATCTTGATCGCGAGGGAGCTCTTGCCGTCCTTTGCCTGGGTGGGGTGGAAGTATTGCTTGAGATAGGCGATCATGCGCTCGCACGGGTCGCGGTTCGTGCGGAGGAAGGCGTGGTTGTCTCCGATGCTGTAGATGCACTGCCGTACGCGCTCTTGATTGAGCCCGCCGCGCGCGTACTTGGCGGAAAGTGTTTCGAGGGCGCGCTCTTTGCTCTTGATATCCTTCTGGATGTCACGCCGCGAGCGGCCCTCGGAGTAGATTTCTTTCGTCGCGACAGAGATGAGGTCATCACGGAGAAGGTCGACTGCATCGTGTTCCTCGAGAACACTGTATACGCTCTTGATAGGCTTCACACACGAGAAGTTCAAGAGTTCCTTCACCTCCGGAGTTTGACTGTCCTGCAGGATTCGTCAGGTCCGCCGAAACGGTTACCGCAATTGGGCTCACTTGGAGAATATAGATCAGCTTCCCATACGTGGAGCGCATCTTGTCTGGATTCATGATCTTGTGGCGCCGACCGAGCTCAAAGATTTTTTGATAGAAGTCCTCATTAGACTCGAAGTCGCGATCCTGGAATAGCTCCTGGCCCTGCTTGTAGTCGGCAGAAAGAACGAGACCCGACAAGATGGCGCAAAGCTCTCTGATTTGATGCACTATCCGCTTCGCCTTCGACAGACCATAGCCGATGGTGTCGATCTTGTCTGTATATTCTGAGACATTGAGGGCAGCCTCCAGAAGTCTTAGGAATTTGCGTTCTTCAAGCGTGAGCCGAAGAGGTATGAATTTAGCGCGTTCTATGAACCACTCCCCGACCGCGGAACCGGGTGTAGGCTGCGCGGAGAGCGCGATCTCTATCTTTGACGACGCCGCCTCGGTCGCGGCGCGCTCTAACTCCTCATCGGAGTCTTCTGCGGCTTCCTCATCCACCTTCATCTTCGACGAGCTATTTAACCTCATGAATCCAGATGAAATGAAAGTGAGACGCACTTCATCTCCGTCCGTAGGTTGACCATTACCGTGGGGCGCAGAATCACCATCTAACTTGACCTTCTTTTCTTGAGGGCCGGAGAGTGGTTTGCTGGCATGGCGCTTTCGAGAGCCTTTTCTATGTTGGGCGGCGAAGCAAACCTCACAGAAGTTGTCAGAGCAAGTTTCGCAAAAAACTTGCGCGGGCTGGTCTAGCAACATCCTCTATGTTCACCCTGACCTGACACGGGATTTCCACGCAGCGCACCTTCACACTCTACACAAAATCCCTGGGCGACCTGCTCTGCCCCAGCTTCCTCGTCCCAACCCTCCGGAGTGGCATGCGCCTCTGTGGCTACGGTAGGGTGTTCAACATTTTCGTGGTCCTCGCCGAGGATGTTTTCAAGAGAAAAAGCCGTTTTTGACGGGCCAGCGGACCCCTCTGCGAGCTGGGTGCTCCCAGAGGACATTTTGGAAGAAGGGCAGAGGGGGAGTGGCGAGGTACGGTCAAAGTTGGATGCGGTGTGCACTTGCTGCAGCTTTCAGGCGGTGGCACGCTGTGGCACGGCGCCTCAGTCGGGCGCCTTTTCGGGCACGCCGGCGCTCCGGTGCTATGAGCCTTTCTCCGCGCGTGTATGTGTATAATGCTTGAAGTCGTGCGGCAGGTTACTGAAGGGTTTTATACCTACGGATACAGCGACGAAGACGCCGCATACGTTTCATACGCACCAGCAGATATCCGTCCGGCTTGGGGGGCTCGTTCTCATGTCCCCTAACAAGTACTGGTGAGGAATTCGCGATCATCCCACATGCCCGTGCAGGCTCATAAATGAGCTTTCTCCACTCATACTAGGCGTGCGCTGTTTGAAAACTAGCGCGTCAGCTATAGTGAGCCCTCGCGGTACCGACGAAGTTCTCGTTGAACTGCGCGAACGAGTGATGTTCACATACCACAGTTTTATGACCCTAGCCCTCTCTTGCTGCGCAAACTATTTGGCTAGCACGAAAGAAAATACACTGCACAAACCAGAGCCCTTGTATCGTCCAAGGCTGCTTCGCGTATGTTGTGACAAGCCCTTGCCTGCCGCTTCGTGACGCACGCTAGTCAAGTTGAAGAATCTAGTTAGCCATAGTCCAAGCTCGGTGCTTACGCCGACGACCCGGAGTATGTACGTCGCGCGGGCGTCTCCGCAGACTGCCGAGGACGTCGCGCCTCGGCTTGTCGCTGGACCACCTTTGTCGTCTTTCTCTCATCGCGGGCTGCGTCCTCCTCTTCCATCGGCCTTGCTAAGCATGCCCGAGCACTCACCCACCTCCGCCATGCGGAGGCTCGCAGTTCTCCGTTTCGGAGCCCGAACGCCCTATGTCTCAGCAGCCGCCAACTCCGTCATCGTTATGGTATGTATTAAGTCCGAGTGAACACCGTAGAGCAAGTTCAGAACGCCGCTGTGTAGGCCCTAATGATGGCGAATCATCTAGTAAGCCAATGGTCCACCGTCTGGCTATGCTCGGCTCGTGATAGGGGCTGACACATTCCCCGAGTGGACACCGACGTATACGTCCATGTCACCAAGCACTACAAAATACGCGTTTACAACCTAACAGCCGACCCTATCAATCTCCATGCTTGACCTCCCCGTAGAGATCCTCCAGCGAATTTTCGCTTACGCCTGCTCTGACGGCGGTTACACCGGGCGTTCCCTCTCACTCGTTTCAAGAGACATCCGCGAAGTTGTCCGCGTCATCCGCTTTCAATCCGTCGCCCTCCACGGCATCAAGCACATTTACTTATTCCTCAAATGTCTAGAAAAAGAGCGCCTGCTCTTGACAATCCCGGTCCGCCACCTCTTTCTTTCAACATGGTCGGACGGAGAAGAGGTGGTCCGACTCAGAGACGGACGGGCTCTCGGTCCACGGTACCTACCCTGCTATCCTTCTGTTGCAGAAGCGACTGGTCCGCCATGGTGTGTATGGCCCATGCTTCAAGAAGCTATGAATGGCAAGCTCCTTCAGCACATACCCCTCCTCCTTCAAGCCGTGGCAAGCGAGCTCTACACACTTTCCATCGTCCACTCATGGGAATTTGGTGGAATCCACCTCCCTGCCTGTTTCCCTCTGCTTCAAGACCTTACCATGTACGGTCCTTGCCCTAAATTTGTTCACCCACACGCAGTCTGGACATCGTCGGCCCCATGTTTCCCTAGTCTTCAGGACCTTCACGTAATATGCCGGAGTGTTTCCGTACTTGCTTGGCTAGCGAACGCACCCACCGTACTCCGACTACGACTCTCGGACGTCACGTCCTCCGCAGCCTACCTCCCGTGTCAGCTTCGAACGCTACTTGGGTCCTCTAGTAAGTGGTTATACGTCATCGCCTTCTATCCATCTGATGATCGCCTATCGCAGCGGTCCCTGCGGCTCGACCGATGCTTAAGCATGTCCGAGTCCAACCCCGCGGCGCTCCTCCGGGCTCACCCGGAGGTGATGTGGACCACAGCATGTATTCCTGGCGGCTAAAGAAGATTCGTGCGCACCAAGATGTCATCTTTGAGGCGATGCAGGACAGGAGACATACGACCGGTTATTGGAATAGGCGAATTTGGCGGGCGTGGCTAGTTCGTGATATCTCGCATTCGGACTGGTGGACAGTCAAGGAGGACGAGGGGGACAGCGAGGAAATGGGCGATGAGATACTAAGTGCCTCTCATGGTGTGCATCAATATGTGAGTGGTCATAGCTGCGAAATATCGTCTCGTAAGCTAATTATTCGAGCCTAGGAGACGCAGGCCGACGGACCATGCTCTCTGTCGCACGGCGGACTTACGCATGTATATTTCACGGGATCAAACCGCAAGCATTGATCCTCAATGACAGTTCTCAGCACAGTCCCAACTCAATCTCCTCGTGATAGATCCTACGCCGCCTTTTCGGTTTCGTGCCGTCATAATGTTGCTCGATTATTGGTGGGGGCCCGCGTTAAACACCGGGTAATAGGAATGCGCGAGCGGCAGAACCCCAGGCGGCATTGGATACTTTATCCGCGGTGGCAGAACTGTCGCTGTGTTGAACATGCGTAGCTTCGCAGCCCTACGGCGGCGTTCTGTAATGATGTATGTCTTTTACGGTTTCTGTGGCTGGTCTCTTTCTCATCGTACTCTCGTCGCGCCGCTCTTCATAATCAAACCCCCGCGTCCCTGGTGTTCCAGTCAGACACCCCGTCCCACCCATACCTCCTCTTGTCAGTTCTTGTCAGTAACCTCACGATGACTACCTTGGTCACTACCGTGTTCAGCACTCCCACGTCATCCCCTGAGAGTGTCGATCATGCGGGGTTTCCGATCACTGTTATCCTCGGCTGGGTAGCCGGGGGCGTCGCAGTGTTGGTCCTCCTGCTGCTCTCCCTCCTTTGTTATATGCGCGTCCGCGTGCATCGTCGTAGGAAACTCGCCATAACTCCCTTTCAAGAGGACCAACCCTCCAGCACGACCAAGGCTTCAGTCGATTTCATTAGTGGCGGTTCATTCTCGTCGATTTCCAGTACTCGTCCATCCCTTCCTACCTCTATGCGCCAACAATTTCAGCCATCGGTTGCAGTTACTACACCGATCGTTACCCCGGTCGTAGCTATTCCGCAACGTACTCGCCATGAGCGTCATTTGCGTCCGATCCAGGACATCGCACCGCCGGACACAGGTACTCCTCATGCTCGCGAACGCCGGTCAACACGAGAGCGCACCTCATCCCGCAGGCGAGAACGTCAGTCGCTCCCCCTACCTGCCAGACACGCCGTCCCTCTCGACAACACCAGGTCCTCTCAACGCCAACATCGGCACCGGTCCCTCCCCCTTCCTTCACACGACGGTCAGGCCTCCACCCCAGGCACCGCCTCTCCGAGTGCCGACGCCGTGGACGCTCGACGAGACTCCAGCCAGCGCCGACGCTCGCGCCGACGTTCTGCCAGCGCAGTGGTCTCTGCACGCGCACACATCGCCGCGATCCGGGAGGAGATCGCGTCGCTATACCAGGAACAGCTGGAGCTCGCGCAGCAGCGTCAACTACCGCCGCCATACATCGGCCCCCCGCCCGTGGCGGATCGTGGCCAGAAGAGGCCGGGCGCACGCGGGGCCGATGGCAACGGTGATAGCGCGGATGAGCCACGCGGGCGGAGGATGGTTACTCGACTGCGTCTCGCGGGATGGGCGGCGGAGGCGTGGAGAGCGCCAAGATCTGAGGATGGCCAAGAGCTGAAAGGGCAGGTGGAGGCGTGAGGTGGGGTCGGTGGCCTAAAGTGCACGCTTCCACGACGTGAACGGTGATTTGACGTCCGACGACCTTTACGTCCAGTCGCTCACTATGTGAGTTGCATCGGAGTCAGCATATGTTACAGGGATAATAAGCTCACTTCGAATGATATCATCATTGTTCAGTTGTTGTGTTCGACGCAACCACACAGCGAACGCACCTATCGTGCTGCCACGTGCAAGCACGTTCCCAAAAATGATAGTGCTTGTCTTCTAACCTTGACAGGGGCTTTCATTAGCATATGAATCCCCCTCGTTGGCTCGCGATGCTGAACGAAGACATTGCTCAGCTGGTTTCAGCCACCGGTGGATACAGTAACCTGGCGCTCTAGGAAACGAGACCATATCGCAGCTGTCAAACATTTTTCCCTATGTAAGAAGCTGTGGTCTCAACGACACTCGAAAGCTGGCCGGCAAATCCCCCTCTTCTCTGTTACATCCAGGACACGAGTTGTGGCTTACGGTGCAGGGTTATCTCGTACGATAGCTGTCGGGAGCAACGATACTTGAACGTCATCGCCGTAAGAGCGCTTCAACATCTTCTTCTGAATAATTTCAGAACACTTATATCTATATCCACAGGGGTTTATACCCATCCCAGGCTAGCTATGCTCCTGAACTCTGTTGTCTTGGGACTCCTAGCGTGGCGGACGAGGGCTCGCCTCGTTAATCGTACTATCGACGACCGCAACGGAGATAGTTCTACGGGCCTCCTACCATCGTATTCTCCCCAAGGAGGCTGGCAAAGCAACGATGCCTGTAATCGTTGCACCCTGGGACCGTCGCTAGTGTCAGATTCGTTGGCATTCGACCGAACATGGCACGAAGCCACAACGCTTCCAGGAGGCGGTCTGTGGGAGATCAACGTGTCTTTCGTTGGCACTGCGGTCTACGTTTTCAACATTGTTCCAAATAGTGTGGATACGTTTATCGATGTATATACAAGCCTCACCTTCTACATCGACGGACAACAGGCTGGCCAGTTTACGCATTTTCCGGATGATGCCAACTCGATCCTCTATAACTATTCGGTCTTTGCAGGCACTGCCTTAGAAAACGGACAGCACCATCTAGCCATTCGCGCACCGCAGGATGTTCAGACTCTCGTCCTCTTTGACTACATCATATACACTACAGAGGAAGACGTCTCGACGTTGTCAGCTTCTACACTAACTCATACGGCAAGCCTATCCATCGACCCTTCCAACTCATCACTCCCTATCATTGATTCGGCCTCTCCTCCTTCCTCTAAGGCACCGTTATTGCGTACTACCGGAATTCCACTCTTGTCTAACGCCACGAATACCCTCTCTCGGACAAGCACTGCTCAGTCAATTTCGTCCACGACAAGCTCTGAACAAAGCACTTCCACGAACACCATCGCACCTACCTCAAATACCACTGGGAGTCTACCATCCGCGTCACAACAGTCTGTTGACTCGCAGCGTCCTCCGCACTCCCTATCCACAGGTGCTTTGGCAGGCATCATCGCCTCTTCCTGTACCATCGTAATTGCCGCCATCGCCCTATCCGTCTATTTCCGGAGGCGCTCCAAGCTCCGTACCCTCACTGCAGTCTCTTACACCCCTACTCGCAGTACAACCGACCTGATATCGAAGCCTCCATCCATTGTATACACAGCTTCGAGCCATGACACCGAGGACGCCACGATGTGTAACCCTCTCGAACAAGAGAGTCCTTCCCTCCACTCGCGAGTCCGCCGTGCGCGTGCAGACGCCTCATCCCGGATCCTATCGGACGCTGCTACGCTCGGTTTCAGCCAGGAGTCCACAGCACGTGCGACATCTTTCGGCTCCCGGGGCACGGCTGGAAAGCGCAAAGTGCGAGAAGAAATAGCCATACAGATGGCGGAACTCTGGCGGGAGCTAGCTCGGTTGCGGAGAGAGTTGGTTGCGGAAGCGCAGAGGCGGTAAAGGTGTCACCTAAGAATAGATGGACGGACTTGCCATCCTACGGACTGTTAGCGGCGGACTTCTTGCAGGAGAGATATTTCGACTAATACTATAGGTATCCTATGGACTCTCAAACATACCCATCACTCGCAGGTCGGTGTACAATCTTGGGATTTAGTACTAGACATTGGACGAGTCCTAGTATCGTGACGCTATACCTTTCATTCAGTTTCGAAATCTGTCCACATGAGTACAGTTGTAGTACAGTACCATCAATAACCATCTGCCATTGGCGAATGTTGAGTGTAGGTGGGTTGGACTAGAAGTGCCGTCTACACTCCGAGTTCTCCTGGTCGATACTACTATGTCGGGAGTTTGAGAAATTCCCGACATACCGTCTGGAATCTAAAAGGAGTCGATGGTATAGTCGTATGAGCGTGTATTTTCGTGTACGATTAGCCACGTTCTGAGCGACAGAGGACTTGTGCTTCTCGTAGGAGGGAAGACTATGGATCCGGACATGACGTGTAGCGAGACGCGTCGCGCGTCCGAGCGCCGTTACAAGACGCGTCTGTCACACGTGACATGCGCGTAACCGCTCGCGATCGTGGGCTCGCCTCGGAGAGTCAGCGACCGCCTGGTACTGGGCCCTATCCCTTGCCTCATCTGATCCGCTTAACTGCTCTCGCCTCTTTGACGCTGCTTCCACTCTCGCCTTGGAATACTCAGATGCCACCGAAACGTAAAGCAACTGACGGAGAGCCGTCGCAACCACGCAGGAGAACGAGGGCGACTGTCACGGCTGGTGACCACCTCGAGGGCGTAGCTGTGGAGGAACCTCCGAAAAGGAAACGCCGCCGCGCAAAGGATGAAGACACGGGTGATGTGGAGGATGAACAGTCTAGTGCACCCACCAAGCGTTCTACTGCTCAGAAGGCGGCGTCCCGACCGACAAGGGCAACAGCGCGGAGGCGTGGAAAGTCTCAAGAGGAGTCGGCTGCACCAGTTCCTGGACCCAGCGCCCCCAGCCGGAGAGCACGATCAACAAAGGTGCGCTAGTCTACATTGTAAACCCTCGCGCCAAAAGTGAACTTCTGGTAGGTTCCACCTGAGGAGATGGCGGACGGTCAGCTCGAAGAAGAGGCAGAGAGGCTGCCGTCGCCAGTTCCAGAGAAGGCTACACGTGAAGTGACTAGGAAGCGTGGCCGACCCAAGCAGGTAAGGTATCACAAAGATGACTGAACTTGCGCTGACCTCATCCAAAGACCCAAGACTTGGATGTACCCGAGAACCCCCGCCCTCGCCGGGTCCGGCGCGCAAAATCACCCGAATGTGTTGCTGCAGATCCTCAGCCAGACGATGATACTTCATCTCACTCTCACTCGGAAGCGCAAGATTCTTCTGCGGAAGCCACAGGAAAACGTCGGGGTAGAGCCACTCGTCCCGCGAGAGCGGTACAACCAGCTAAGGCGAAGGCGTCATCACCAGCCAAGCGACAACCAACTCCTAACCATGACGAAGAGAGTTCTGATGATGAGTTGCTTCTTACGCCATCGAAGAAACGAATACCTGCGCGCCCTTCCACGCCTCCGCCAACTGGTGGGGCTCGGGGAGGAACCCCTCGCATGGTCCTTCACTCGGTCGAAATCACAACTCCAAGACGTTTGATGAACACGGCTAAACGCGATCTCGGCTCGCCTGCACCTCGAACATCTGTGCATCTCCCTCCTCTCGGGACTCCCCGTCTACCAGCCGCTTTTCCAACAACCTATAGTAGCCCTCGAAAGCGCAATATCCCATCTGGGGTTAGGGATACTAGTCGGACACCTTCTCCTCAGCCTTTAACTTCTCGTGCTCGCCCTCCGAGTCCTGAGCCTCCAGCCCACAATACGCGACAAGTTAATACCACCACACCTTCTAAGAGAACGCGGAATCAGAATCTAGTCTCGCCTGAGAGGCAACCTGGCGCGCTTACAGACTTGCTCCGCCCTCTGCTAGAGCGACAGAAGCGTGCAATGCTAAAGTCTCTCCAGCAACCTCCAGAACTTGAGGAAATCGAGTTGTACGGTGAAGACTATCCTCCTGCAAACACTGCTGCTTACGAGCAGCTCAGTGAGCTCCTCGCTGGCACTGCAGTAAGGGGAGAGGGAAACAGTTGTATGCTGATCGGTCCCAGTGGAAGCGGCAAGACTCAGGTATGCTCCTATTGTCCGTAATGATGTGCCACAAGCTGAGTATTTGGCGTTAGATGGTCGAACGGGCTATTGCGTCACTTCCCACCAAACCGATCGTGATTCGCCTCTCTGGTTTCACTCAGCACAACGACCGGCTAGCCATACGGGAGATCGCTTGGCAGCTCGCTCAGCAAACTGGACAGTCTTTCTTACCTCCTGATGAGAACGACGCAGAAGACGGCGAAGACATTCATGGTCCTGAGGAACTCGACGCTGTTTCGGGCGCTCCTATCGAAGACGAGGCTGATGCCGATGTGGACGAGGACGAGAACCCATTCACAGAGCCTACGGCCCCTCTTACTTCGGAAGCCACCAAGCCTATCATCTCACTTCCACCGCCAGCCCACCTGCTCGCGCTCATTTCCATGATACCCACTCTTCCACGCCCGACCGTTCTCGTCCTCGAAGGGTTCGACTTGTTTGCTAGTCACGCTCGTCAAGCTCTGTTATACTGCTTGCTCGATACGGCACAAGCGTGTAGGACAGGTACAGGCTCAGGGAGTGGTATGGCAGTCGTCGGCGTTACTGCGCGCGTCGACACGATCAACCTCTTGGAAAAGCGAGTCAAAAGTCGTTTCTCGGGAAGGATGATTAGGACTGCATGTCCAGCGAAACTGGACCATTGGATTGCTCTCGCTAAGGCGGTGCTATGTGCGCCTTGTCATGTCGAAGAAGAAACAGACGATCGCGTGTGGCACGAAACGTGGCAAGCCGCGGTGGAAAAGTTTGCGAGCGATGAAGGAGTCGTCGACGCGCTGAGAGAGACGTACTCTCTCACCAGAGACTTCCAGATGTTCAGGCGAATTATGGTATGCCTTGCGTTGCTCCATGAAGATCCTTGTGTAACCTCGTTGTCCACCACAGACTTCTCTCATTTTGGAGCTTACTGCTGCGTCGCCGTATCCGACACTGACAAAGCTGAAGAGCGCTATTGCCCGCCAACGGTGTCCCGCTCGGCACCCTCCACTACATAGTAAACCTTCAGCCACGTTGCCTGCACGAAGGTGGTGCTGATCATTCGCTCATTACAGCTCTCCCGTATCCTGCAATCTGCTTGCTTATCGCATCTGTGCACGCTCAGACGTCGGGTCATGATACCTTCACGTTCGAGATGCTGTATGATGCGTTCAAAGGCCAGGTTCGAACGTCGCAGTCGGCACCCGTTCAAGTCGCAGGTGGAGGCGTCGGGATGGTACGCTGCAGTCGAGAAGTGCTTTTTTCGGTAGGTATTGATTCTTGTCATCTGTTCTATGAGCGCTGATCAACATATATACACTCTAGACGTTCGAGCGATTAGTCAATCTGCGCATATTCCTTGCTGCGGCTGCTCCTGCGGCTTCCAGGGAGTTCATGCTGCATCGAAGCACCGTAGACAGGTTTGTTGTGAAAGCTGCCGTTGAAAAAATCGGACAACTCAACTTGAAGAAATGGCTTACGAAGGCGTAATGGGCCTGTTGCTGTGTTTAGCTTTGTATCGTTATTGTCCTTGTTATCGAGCATAATCTAGTTGTGTTGCACTCTGTATTATTCTACTTTAGGGCATCCGCGGAATCCAACGGATCCGATTTATTGGGTATGTTCGAGGGTGAGTTTCAGGACGTGGAGATTCGTCGTGGCCGAACGATAGCGGGAGGCCCCACCGCTCGACGGCGGGCAGGTTTCGGCGTGTGCCTCCAAGGCACGCGCCACACACGCGTCGCGTCGCGCGCGTCGTGCGGGGCGATATACACGCGTCAGCGGCGTGACCTACGCGTGTTGCCTGTGACGCCTCGCTCCTTCCGTATTCCCACGCTCTGCATTGCGCCCTGACCTCAATAGGCTCGCTGCGATAACTCGCTTTGCTCACTCCCTCTCCCTTCTCTCTCCTCCACGCTCTCTAACGACATCTCGCACCAAACGACACCAATCCGTTTCACTCTCTCTTCACAACAATCACCATGTTTAGCTTTTTCTCGCGAAAACCACAGGCGCCACCAGAATTAGTACCCCTCCCACCTTCGCCCTCAGCATCTACCTCTAATCAGTCACCCGAGAAGAATGTCCAGTTGCGTACACCATCCCCGTCTGTCGACTCCAATTCGGCGGCGAACGCGAAGGTGCGCTCGGCCTCGCCCACAACAAAGATCTCGCGCATGTCCCTCGAAGAGCGCAACGCCTCCCCTACTCGTCGTGGCTCGATCGGCGGCAACACCCTCACCGCAATCGCCCCCAACCCTGTCTTTGTACCCCCAGAGCCGACCGTCGAGTCGCTCACCTCACATTTGGCCGCGATACCGCCCAAGACCCTCCACGCCTATGTACTCTCGCGCGTCCCACGTTGCGAGCCAGACGCGCTCCCCGCCCTCGCTGGTTTCTTTTCCGAACTTGCGCCACCGCAGAAGTTGCACTGCGTGCGCTGCCACAAGGACTTCGTCGAAGTTGAGAACGACGACCGCAGTTGTCTCGTCGCGCACGACGACGAGAGTGCCGAGGTCGAGCGCGTCGGCACCGCTAAGCGCACGGGCCGCGTTCCGGGCACCGTGGGCGCGACCTTCGAGACCCTCTGGGGCTGTTGCGGCAAGATCGTAGAAGGCGACGGAGACCAAGGTCCGCCGGACGGGTGGTGTTACGAGGGCCTACACACGGTGCGTCCCCCTATTGAATGGACAATGAGTGTCTGAGATCTCATGCGCGCACATAGACGGATATCAAGCGAGCCCGCTTCCGCGCCGACTCGACAGTCCACGAAGATAAGCTAGTCTCGTGCCTCCGTCTCAATTGCCACGGTATCCGCGCACAACTGCCGCGCGGGGCGCGTTCCATGCGCAAGAGGCCCCGAAGCATGAACCTGAAGGAGGCGAGCACAGACGACGATGAGAGCGAGGGCGGCTCGGATAGTGGCATGGACGAGATTGTGGGCAAGACCCCCAGTACCGGGGCCAAAGCTCGCGCGAAGGGCAAAGGCAAAGCGAAGGCCAAGTCTGACAATGGCGATGCGATGGACGTGGATGACGAGGCTGCGAGCGTTGCGGGCAGCGTGCGTGGTCGCGGTCGGCCACCGAAGTCCAAGGCGCAGGCCACGCCCGGCGCTGCGAAGCGGCGCGTGCGCGTGGCCGAGTCGAAGGTCGTGCCTGGCACAGACGGCGAGGACGATGACGCACAGTCAGTCAAGTCTGCGCCCGCAACAGCCAAACGGCGCGGTCGGCCACCTAAGAGCAAGGCTATGATCACCGATTCGGATCGCGAGGCAGAAGGAGACGGCGGAGAGAAGAAGACGAAGAAGGCGACGAAGCCACGGACACGGTCACTAAGTCGTACCAGGCCAGGCGAGATGAGCGATGCAAGCCTGGCGAAGCCCAAATCTCGTGCAAAGAAGGTCCGCGAGGCGAATGCGAGGGACGCAGAGGCGGATGGCGCGGAGGGCGATGACGAAAAGCCGAAGAAGAGGAGAAAGGTCGCGAGCCCTTGATCTGGTCTGTCCTATCCTTTCCTGTGGGTTTTGGTGTGACAAATGGTCCTATGGTGAGTGCTAAAGGATCTACATCTAGAATATCGCAGCTGACGACAATCACTGCAGCACCTCACACTTCATGCATCCCTTTCTCACGTAATTTATCTCATATACCGATATCGACACTCTCTAGCCCTGGCAGTGGCCTAGTAATTTATCCCTGAAACTCGATGTTGTGGACTCTGATTGCATACCTCACTGTCATTCTGCTCAGTTATATCACTCATTTGTATCTACCTGTTGTCGGTTTTGAATCCACCATGAGTTTCCACGCTTATTTTCTACGCCTAGTACGTTCGTTGGAAAGCCGGTGGGGGCGGATGCATCATCTCGACTACGGTATTGACATGTTGACTCAATACTGATCGGAGGGCTATGATGTCAAAATCGGCCCTAGAACCTACCGCAGCTCGGACTTCACTAGTCACTCTTGACCACCATGTGTTCGAGGGGTGTATCACCGTCTCCCACGCCTCTCGGACCCAAGTTTGAACCATGGCTCCTGCATACCTGCGTCTTTCATCGATCTCGGCCAAATCTGCTGCAGCACAATTACCATTGTCTGCTCTCTTATAAAAGCCACACACTTTGCAACGCCACCCACTCCCTCACTTTGCTCCAGAGTTGAACGTTGACTACACGATCTACCCGACCCTGCAGCTTTGCCGTAAACGTGACGCGACCGGAGCCATGGAGCCCACAGCACCCTCGTCGACGACTACCACGACTACTAACGCGGTGGACGCGTCGCCTGCACCCGCGTTGGACCCCAAGTGGCTCAAATTCCCTCCTTTCCCCATACCGCCTCCAGGTGTTGAGCTCGTCCCCTTCACGGACTTCAAGCCAGTCGGAATCAACGTCGTCGTCGACCCGCCCGCAGACTTCATCGAGAAGGACGCGCTCGGGATCGAGACCCTCACCCTTCGCGTGCACCACGACCTGACGACCATGGAAAAGCGCAAGAAGAAGCCCAAGAACCGCGTCGGTGCGAGCGGAATCCTCCTCCGTCAGGTGTGGTATGAGGAGTGGGCGGAGACAGAGAACTTCCGGCGCACGGCCGCGCCCGTTGACCCGTAAGTGGCGCGAGAGGCTTCGTTTGTGTATGCACAATGAGGTTAACCCGGTGTATGCGCGTGATGAAGGTCCCTACCGCGCGTCGACCGCCTCCACCAGGCTGCGCATGACTTCAAGGCCGGACGGCCGCTCACACAAAACCCGGACTTAATGCATGTTTGGGATCGGGTACGTCCCATCTCCATGCAATTCATTCAGTCCGTTCAATCCAGCTGATGTCGTTCTTCACGTGTCAGTTCCGTATCTTTGTGGGTCTCATCACGTCGATGCAGCCGCCGATCGTGCGCAGGAAACATGCTGCGTTCCAAAACATGATGGCCGCTGCGCAGAATAACGACGATGACGATGACGACGACCTCGACGAAATGCCCAATGCTGGCCCGCCCAAGACGAGCACGATCGGGGTTGCTGCTTCGAACGACAGTGCTCCTCCGACCGCAACGCGGGGCCCCATCCCTCCCCCAGGCCATCCGCTGACAGACGAGCAGAGGGCACAGCTACGCGAGTACCGGCGCGAGGTGAGAGACACGCGCATGGATCGCTTCCTCAACGACCCCGAGAAGGCGATCAAGATATTCTTCTCGGGTTACTACCGCGACCGCGGCATGTCCGGGTAAGACGCACTTCGAACTCGCGTTTGCTGCTTCCGCTCACTAGTTTCAGGTCGGAGAAGCACTGCCGAGACGGGCCCATTCTTCTCCAGTTCTTCCTCAACTTCCTGTTGCGCAATCGCGTCTTCCCCGAGTCTGAAAAGGACATCCGCAAGGCGGTCGCGGCGACAGAGCTCGCGAAGACAGAGCTGGCGCAGACGTTCGTCGTCTCTCGCGCCCTCCCGGACGCGTTCAGCAAGGGCTGCGAACTCGCCTTCGGCACGCTCACCAACTCCATGATCTGGCAAGACGTCGACGACGATAGCAGCTCGGACAACGACGCACCCGCTTCCAAACGCCAGAAGACTGACGTCTCGGCGGAGGCGGCGGTGCTGCAGGCCGCCGCGGGCGGGGAACAGATCGAGGTCGTCACCCCAGACGCGATGGAGGGCATGGTGCAGGATGCGAAGGAGTTCGCGGCCTCTGCAAACGTCAACGGCAAGGAAGATGCCGCTCCCACATCGGGGGCCTCTGGATGGGGTGCGCCCGGTGCTGAGGGCGGAGGAGGATGGGGCGCACCTACACCCGACGGCGCGGGCGACTGGGGAGCCCCGACGGACGGCTCTAACGCGTTCGGGGCCGCGACCACCGACTGGGGCGCGCCTGCAGCGGCCGAGTGGGGCGGGCCCCCAAAGGACAACCCGCTGACGCGCTTCCTCGGCCAGACGACGCTGCCGCTCACACACACGACTGGGGTCGTCGAGCACTCGACGCGGAGGGTCAAGAACATTATCATACCCCCCACACCCCCCTCCACGCCCGCGAAGAAGAGCAAGAAGGGGAAGCGCGAGCCCGTCGTCGCCCCCGCGGTCCCGGACCCGGCGGCGGTCGAGGCGGAGGTCGAGGCGCGGTTCGCGAAGCTGGTGCTCGCGCCGTGGCACGAGTGGGACTTGCACTCGCTCGCGGACGTGCGCAAGCCGGAGCTCGAGCGCGACTCGCGTGGGGCGGCGGTCGCAGACGACGCCCCTGATGCACCCGTCGCGCCCGGGGCAGGACCTGTGCACAACCCGTTCAAAGACGAGATCACGGTGTACGTCGAGCGGGAGACGGCGGAGAAGGTTTCGGTAGGGTTGGGCGTCGAGGCGACCTGGGTGCAGCTTGCGCGCATGGACCCCGCGGTGCCGGTGGAGCTGTCGCAGGAGGACTTCGAGCAGCTGTGGGTGATGTCGCGCCGCAAGAAACAGCCGGGCGGGCCTGGGATGCCTGTCGCGCCGACGAAAATTTGGTACCTGGAGTCAGTGCGGAACGTTCTGACGAGCTTCCACACTGAGATGATCCCCCTTCCGACGACGGAGGATGTGTTCGGGGAGGCTGATGAGTAAATGTCGATCTAATGCGCATGTATGATAATACTTTCTAGTCGAATCGTTTGCTGTGTATGATATTTCCGAATTTCAAAGCAATATGAATCCTGCAGAGAACATAAAGTGCACATTGAGCGAACGGAGATGGCTGTTTTTGTGTCGGAATAAAATAGTAGCAACAACATGCATACAATACATCAAAGCGAGTGGTCATGCCATCACAGTGGGCTCGATCTCTCCTAGGAGCATAGTCGCGTCCTTGCTCCCGGTAAGGACTACGATATGTGATGAGGACAATATTTCGGTGGAGATTAATCCCAGGGTACTCACTAATAGGCTCTTTGGGGTGGAAATCGACAGCAGTCACAGTGCCCTTGTGCCCAGGCAACTGAGAGAACGTTAACCGCCAGAACGACACCATGTACGACCAGGCTCACCTTATACAGTACTTTTCCGCTCTCAACCTCCCAGATGCACACAGTCCGGTCGGCACCACCAACCGCCACCCGCCGTCCATCATCGTCCTTGCTCCACGCGCCGCGCAAGAGGGTATTCTCGAAGCCGGCAGGAGCGCCCATAAGAACGCGGTGTATCCTCGAGGGAGAAGGCGAGAAGGGGCGGACGTCGTGGATGATCGTCTGGGACGAGAAGGATGGAGAGAGGAGGTAGGCGCCATTAGGGGAGAGGGAAAGGGAAGTGGGCGTATCGGTATGACCCATAAGGGTGTACACCTCTTGATTTTTGCGGAAGTCGATCACCTATGACACTATCATCGGTACACAACGTATGAAAGAGCAGGTAGACGAACTTACATGGATCTCATTGTCCAACGCACCTGCATATATGCTCGCGCCGTCCGCGCTCCAGCAGACAGACGTGACGGGACATCCCAGTTCGTACACGCTCACGGGGTTCTTCGGGCCCTCGTCGCCACCTTCCCAGATACGAATCGTACCGTCGTCACTGCCGGTGGCGACGAGCTCGACCCCTGCGCCGCCTGCGAGTGTTCTGTCCAGGGAATTAATGATACCGCGGTGAGCGTGGAGTTTACGCACACGCTGGCCGGTCGTGAGGTCCGTAACGGCGAGGGTGTGGTCCGCAGAAGCGGTGTACATTAATTGAGACGCGAGTGACCATTGGAGGTCGAGGATGGGAGCTTTGTGAATATTGGCGGCGAGGCCATAGTTGGTGTTAGGGGAATAGGTCCGCCAGAGGGCTGCAGAGAGGCGCGAGAGTGAGCCCCCGAAGTTGAGCAGCGCGCGACGACTCCAGCGTAATGATATCAACGCGAGGTACAGATACTCACACACACTACGGTCCGACGAACACGCGGCGATGTTTTGTCCACTGGGGTCGAACCGACAACTCAGAATCTCGCCCTGGGAGAAAGGGTCGCGTCAGCACCCTCGGCGCTGCAAGGATAGACGCATATACATACCCCATGCGCGCCGGAAAGACTGATGATTGGGGCTTCAAGGCTGCTTGTCCGCTTGACGGCGCGGATGAGGGCCTGCTGTCGCTCGTCGTTGGACGAGGATATAGCGATTTGCGTCTCGGGAGCGGGAGAACCGGAGCGCGCGCGCTTGATGAGGACGCCGCCAGGTGGAGGGGATGCGCCTCGTTTTGACATGGCTGCAAGATGTTCGCGGACGGTAAGGACGATTTGGAGGGAGCGGGCGGCGAGCGGGACGGTGGCGGGACGAGCGACGCGAAGACAGACGCGTGCAGAGATGAGCGAACGCGCCAACTCGCAGCCACAGTCGTTCCAACTCCGAACCAAAGTCAAGCGCTGGTTACGTCCAAGGCGTTTCGTGGTACGTATCCGCTACCTCCATCTCCCGAGAGCTACCAAGACGAAACCATCTTGCGTGTGCCAGCGGAGGGGCCTAGAATTGATTCAGTGGTTGTATGGTGGGCAGTCTCAACTTGAGGAACCGAAATGGCTTGCAGGCGTAGGGCCTAGAAACCTAGCGCCACCTTTCCCTTCACCCTCCCCGCCAAAATGCTCCCTCCGTTCACAATCTGAACTTACACTCCTCCTATCATGTCTTCAGCTGAACCCACGCGTACACCAGGCGAGTCGCTTAACGTTGTATTGCTGGGTCATCCTGTACTGACACGTTCGTATATTTCCTTTAGCAGACGATTATGAAGCGGCCGACTATCCAGTCCCGGCTGACTTAGAAAGATTCGTTCAGTCTGCAGCGTTCGACGAGCAGTGTGTCGCCGATTTCATGAAGTCTAGCCAGGAAGCCCCTAAATCTGACGACACCGATGCTGACCCTGTCGGAACTTTCTGGTCGCCGGTCGCACCAACTACTTCGAGCTTCTTATCCGTCGAGTCCTCTCCTCACGACCCTCCTCCGCTCGAGGCGAAGTACTACTATTATTTCGGTCGCAGTTCCAACGGCCGTTCCGACGGTTGCGGTGATATTTCCTGCTCGAAGCTCGTCTTTCGGACGTCTAAAGACAAATGGGTTCCGCCAACCGGACCTCATACATATCCGCGGGAAATGAAGCTCTGCGATATTCCAGGCGACCACGAGCTTGCTGAGAACCCGAGTTTGTGGGATCCTTTGCGTGACCAGGTTCGTGACGGTCTCGACGTGCACTAAATCTGTGGTACCGACGTTCGCGTTTCCAAGATCGTTGAACTCCTGAAGGCCCGAAAGATCCAGTTCTCCTCCGTCGAGCTAGTATACTTCACTTGGCTGGAGAAGGAAGACAACGATGAGTATGACAAGGATGAGGAGGATGTAGATGACAATGACGACAAGGACAACAAGGACAACGAGGTCGACGCGGTCGACGCGGACTTTGACTTCGAAGCAGCGTTCGACAGTATGCCCCCCATTAAGGCCGTCGAAGAAGGAAAACGTTACACCACATCCCCTACCGTCTGGGTGGGCGTGCTGCCCAGCACACTTTCCGGCGCGACTGCCAGCGGTCTTGCCGCCGAAATCCTCGGAATCTTTGGTCAATACGGCGTTACCGGCGTGGAGGTCGCTTTTCGGGAGTCCGAGGCCCAGCTCTTGAGTGGCCCAACCCTCTTCGCCCCCGTGGACGACGATGATCACCTCAAGTCCGTTATCGACGACCTCAGCACCGTTCTCCCCCTGCCCATTGCCGGTAAGAAGACGCCTATGCAGGGTACGCTCACGTGCTTTTTCCGGGTCGGGAAGGAGCTCTACGCTATCACCGCCAGGCACAACCTCTTCAAGGACGGCAGGGACGATGAAGAGTACATTTTCGTCCAATGTACGTGTCTTTCTTGGAGCGGGATGGGTTGATCGTAAATGTTTGGGGCGCTCCTATTGGGACAGTACTTTCTTTTAAGTTACGATCTGTCGTCTTTGAGTGTACGACATGCAGGTGATACGGCCGACCGATCCCTTCCTTTTGTTCATCCCTCTGAGAGGGCGACGCTAGTTCTGACTCTACCTCTCCACGCAGCCATGCCTCGGAAGGACGTGATCGTGATGGGCCCCGACGCCTTCGCCAAGTACCTGGCTTTTATTCGGGCCATAATAGGCAGCCTCAAGCAGACAATCGCGTACCTGGTCATGCGTGAAGAGGAATTAAAGAAGGTGAAGAACGCTGACGACACCGGGTCTGCAAGCAAGCTGGAGAATACGCGCCAGCAGCTGGCCGAACTTGGTGCCCAGATGTCTGCGCTCAAGGCATTCTACGTCAAGGTCGTGAAGCACTGGAGCAAAGTGGACGACCGCGTCATCGGTCATGTCGTGTGGGCGCCGAAGATCAGCACCAGCGTCCCACCCTACGGGTACACTCCGGACTTCTGCGTCATCCACCTCGACAAGAAGAAGTTCAAGGACGGTTTCCTCGGTAACACGTTGAGTCTGGGTTAGTGTGTTGACCCCCGTTGTATCTTCCTACTTGATCCTGACTTGTTTCGTATTTTCGTAGGCCCTGAGATCCCCGTTGCCGACTTCAACAAGCTCATGTACGACCACGACGATGTTCCCTCCGAGTTCGAGTACCCCCAACAGGGTCTCCTCGAAGTGAAGGGCGTGTTGACCACCGACGAGATCAATGCGCCCTATAGGAAGGACGTCGGGGGCAACGCCATCCGTCGCGTCATTAAACGCGGCTCGGCCACCAAGACGACGGTCGGCACCCTACTCCCGTTCAAAGCCCATGTTCGCCGCTACCAGTCCCAGGTCCCTCGGGCCTCGATCGAGGTCCCTATCATCCCTCACCACGACGCTCCCAGGCCGTTCTCCCGGAGCGGCGACTCCGGCGCGCTCATCGTCGACGCCTCCGCCAAGTTCGTCGCCCTGCTCACCGGAGGGAGTGGCGCGGGCAACGTCACCTACGGCACACCCTTCGAGTGGATCTGGAAGATCGTCGAGGCCAAGTTCCCGGGTGCAGGCCTCTACTTTGGGGATATCGCCGAGTTCTTCAGGGACGAGAGCTAGGTTCGTCTCCTCCCGCCATTTTCTTTTGATCTTGTGCGGTTCGGATGTGGGAGCATTGCGACGCAATAGGGAAGGACACCGTAAGGGTGTACCGCAAGCAACCCGAGCTCATGCAGATTCCCCAACTGTCCCCCTCTGTATGCCGGTACGAGACGTCACGGACGTCCGGAGTGGGTGCAGCGACCTGGCCCGCTGCAGTTGGTAGGAGACTCCGTGAACGAGGCCCACTCGTTGACGTCAGGCGCTGATGCTGGCGGGGGAGATGATCGAGAAGACTGCCGGAGCGTCGAACGAGGAGCCATGAAACGAGTGGACGCATTACCGGGTCTGAGACCAATCCAAATCACTTACGGCGTCGGTATATGCGTACCAGTTGACTAACTGAAACGTTATTGATAGCGCGACGCAGTCTGCACAACCACCGACAAGTACAAGAGTAGTAATAATGAGGCGAGAGCCAAGGGGGTCGCGGGAATTAAGCGCCCAACCGAGGTCGGTATGTATGTCCAACCTCCAAGGCCGCTCCGAAAAATATCGACCTCCTCTATAAGCGCCGTTCAAATGCGAATGGGTGAGGTTCAGAAGATTCTGCCATAGATCCTGAGGTCACTGATTGAACGTATGTACATTCACTGCACATCTACGGACACTACGGAACATGTGCGGTACACTAGGTCCCGCTCCCGCAGGAGCTCGAGTACTCGTGCGCTCTAGAAGTCGGTCTCCAAACCGCCTGGTACTGCGCTCGCGTCGCCGAAGGTGAGACTAAACGTCGACAGCGTCACAGTCAGTGTGACGGAGGAAATGACGGAGAGCCGGGGACGTCTTCGAGGGGGTCTTGCGCGGCTTGTGCCACCACAGCCAGGACATGTGGACGGCCAGGGTGCTTGCGCTCTTTCGCGTTGTTGAGGTTTGCCACAGCGGATGCGCACATCGATAATGGTACTGGGTTCACGAGGCTGACAGGAGATGGGGATCAAAGCAGGGTCGGGAGAGGTGACTCACTGACGGACAGGCATCGAGCGACCGGTGCCGGCAGGGGTTTTCTTCTTGCTCTGGATGTGCGCGCGCGCGCAGGTCAACTTGGACAATCCACCCTTGACATTCTGCTGGCCGTCGCCGGGCGCATGATGGTACGCCCGGTTGACACCAATCGCATTTTCTAGCTATTACAGCGGACAAACCGAGAAAGCCCAAGACATACTTTATGCTGGATATACAGCGACTTCTGCACGATCTCTCTTCGCTGATACTCTCGACGGCCTCCACGCTGTCGAACTTCGGTCGTGCTGCGAGTCGCCTTCGCACGCCCAATAAGCGCGTCGTCTTCGTCTTCTCCGGTTCGTTGCCTCTCTCGATATCATCCTACGTGAGGCCAGTACCCATCATGTGCTCCGTCGTCGCGAGGATCTCCCCAGTCAAGTCGAACGACTCTGCTGAAGGGTCGACTCTGTGCTGGACGAGCGAGGTGGACTTGGTTGAAGTTGAGCCCCAGTATCGCTCCCACGATGGTACATGCTGGGAATAGAGCGCGAGGAGATGCGGCTCTGAAGGCAGAAAGCACTGTCACGTACTCGGAGGCGGCGTCGATGTCAATGGAGGAGTCGGAAGCAACTTCGCGGAGTCCGAGCTGTAAGCGATTATCTGGATGACGTCACGACTTCCGAATATGGTTAAGCGCCTGCTTACGTGGTATGTATGTCCGAGGCAAGAGGCCGTTCCGAAACAAATCGACCCCCGTCACTTGGTCGACATTCCGCGACCCCCTTGGCGAGAGCTCTAATAATCCAAGTTATAGCGAGGAGGCGGGAGTCCGAGGCAGTACAGCATGTTGTACAATAGTAAAACGACATTATTGAGCGCTTAAAGGCGCAGGAGTTTGCTTTTCTGACTTCGTGTTTAGGGATGATGCATATGGAGATAGCGAGGGAGGATACGGGTCCTCGACCACGCAGAGGATTGGTGTTAATGGGTTTTTATGGTATGACGGGTGTGAGGACCGCTGTGAATCCGGTTGGAATGAAAAAGAGAGGCAAGCGTGGCCGGCCAATTTGTAGGATGCGAGGAGTGATAGGAGAGAGACGAGGAAGTAGTGAGGAGGGACGATCAAGTGTTAATGTTGAGAGAGGAGGGAATGAGAGATATGACGGTCATCGGAAATCGGACGGGACAGGTGGAGACTTGGGAATCTTGTGGAGGCTGTCGGAGAAATATCGAAAGAGAATAGAGAGAGGATGGCGAGGAAAGAGAAAGAGCGCAAAGCGCCAGTTGTGATGGGTATTTGCGAGGGGTTTGAGGGCGAGAGATCGGCACATGATATAGGAAAAGAGATCTAGAGGGAGAAATGGGGTTCCAGGCGCTAGAAGGCCGGGATAAATATATCGTTGACGAGCATCTAAGTTGAAGTGCGGCGGAAATGAGGGAGGGCGCTGCGACGATGGCGCATAGAGCCCGAAAGGGCGTTCGCGGAGAGCGTCCAAAATGTCTTGGCCTTCGAAAGAGAGGACTGAGGGGATTGACTACGTGACTTGCTTCGCTTGAGGTCTGAGATAGAAACGGGAGAAAAGCGGTCCCCGTACGGGGGCGGTGGGATGTGAGGGATCAGAGATGGCAGGAAGCGAGATGGAGGGCAGTCGACGATGACCCATGCGCTGTACGAGACTTCAGTGGAAGCGCGACCGCGAGAGTTGGTTTTCGGTGGGCAAAGGAATGTGCGGTCGACGCCGTGCTCGTCGATTGTAGAAGCGACGTCCGACGATGGGGAGGTGACGATGATGGGAGGGACGCCAGGCGCAGGCTCGACGTCCTCAAGCTCGACGTCCTCGGGCTCCTCCGTCGAGTTGTCGAGGATCTGGGGCTCGTAGACAGCAAGCCGCGCACGAAGCTCAACAAACTCCTCGTCTCGAGTCTGCAGCTCCCGTCGCATACTCTCCGCCTCGGCCCGCCACCCCTTGCCTGCGGCGACGAGTCGTCGTATCTCACCCTCGTTCACCTTTTCCGATTCGTCGATGTATTCCGCCATCCTTTCTTGTGATGCTTCAGATTCCGCGAGCCTCTTGTCGGCGCGCTCAGCGCGCCATGTGAGCTCTTTAACTTCGCATGCGTACGTTGCAAGCCTCGCTTGTTGGTCTCGGCATTGCGTGCCTTTCTCCACGAGCCGATCCATCGCTTCGCTCGTCTTGCGCGCTGCGGCCTTGTACGCCTGGGTGGCTCCTACGAGTTGTTTGTTTGAGGAGGCCAGGCAAGTAGCGAGGTTATCGGCCTTCACTCTGGATTCCTGAAGCAGGGCTTGGAGCTCGGCGGCGCGAGCCTCGCAGGCGAGTAGGCGGGTGACGAAGTCAGGATTACGAAGACTGATGCTCCGATCAATTGTGGTTTCTTCTTGGTGAGCGACAAGGTCGGGTGGGTGGAAACGCGTAGCGAATGGGCTAAGGCGCAAGCAACCCTGGGCGAGAAGGCCATTTGTTGTACGAAGCTGAGAGCGAGGAGTGAAACTGTCAGAATTGTACACTTCATTTCAATGACGAATACTCACTGAACGGAAGAGAAAATTCGCGAGAAGTAGAGAGATACTGCAGAAGACTATTGAGGATGAACAGGGAAAAAAGGAGCAGATGGCAATGAGGAAAATAGTGATTAAGTGTGGAGAGAGACGTAGATTATGGTCGGAAAGACGGCCGGTGATATCGAGAGAATCCATGCGCATGCACCAGGCAATGCTCAAGAACAATTTGGAAGACATAAGGAACGCGAGAAACGAAGAAATGGTAGCAAGAGGAAGGAATAAAGGAACGTTGGAGGTGCAAGCTCGACGAGAGCTCGAGACCAGTCTCCACCTGTCCCCTAAGAGGCTGACCGCTACTCAACATCGCCTCGGAATGTCGTCAGATCATCACAATCCGGTCGAGGGAAATGATCGTACACCTGAGACACGACATAGCAGACATATTTCGTCTCGTAGTGATGCTGTTGAATTTTCTTGTATCCTCTACAATGACAGCTGTGTCGTGCACAAGCAACGACACTGCGTGAACTTGGTGTGCTGTTTTGTGTCGACTTGTCCATGTTTGACTACGAAGAGGAGGTAACCAGAACCGTGAACTGGTTCTCGCTAGAGGTAACAGTATCGCATGCCGACTATTGGCCCTTGGGGGAGTTCATGAGTATGCCTGGTCCATGCATCTTGAGTCTGGAGCCACGGTGCTTGTGGAATCCCAACGTGAGCAGCACTGTTGACTGGTGGACACTCGCATTAAACACAAGCGGGGGTTACACGACTCCAACTCCAAGGAGAGCAGCACCACTCTTTATTCCCCGCCCTCGGGCGGCAGCAAGACTGATGGCTAAGCAACTGAGGAGGAACCCGGTGAATCTTAGTGTCAAAGAGCTGTTAGAGTCATCCTTTTGCGCTTTTAGAAGACCGCTCACCGGAAGAAGGCTACCCGCGACAACGACCGCTCTTCGAATGCAGTGCGCGAAGATGCGAAAATTGAGCGTAAGACAGCCGGTGTTACTGGGATGCGGCTGCGATTCGGTGAGGGAGGCGGAAGGCCTGCATTTGATGGGGCTCCGGTAGTGCTGGGAACGTAGACGGAGTTCGGATGAGTGGCAGTCGGGGTGTTGTGGAAGGTTGACGGCGTGGGGGTAATAGATGATGAAGACGAGAGGTTGCTCATTGTCGTTGTGCGGCGACGTCGTCACACCGACTCCGACGACGGGCACGGTCTCGGTGGTGGACACAAGACCAGCGCTAATAGTATCGTCCGGACCGGCGCTTGCCGCTTACATCACGCGTGCAAGACGGCCCCAGCGTCCCTCCAGCTCATCCTCTCTCCACCACCTCCTACGGACCCTTTTCGCTCTTCTGAGCCTCGCCGAGCACAGTAATGGTGTGTAGGATGCTTTTATGCGTATATTCTCTTCCTAACCGCGCATATAGGGTGTTCCGGCCCTCTTCCGCTGGCTCAGCAGGAAGTACCCTAAAATCAGTGCGTCTCCTTTTCTCGCGACACCTATCACCATTGAACCCTTCGCAGTATCCCCTGTCGTGGAGGCGGAGCCAGTCAAAATCCCCGATGAAGAAGGAAATGAAGTCGCTGTACCCATAAACATGGCCGACGCCAATCCTAATGGCGTGGAGTTTGACAACCTCTATCTCGACATGAACGGCATTGTGAGTTTTCTTGCCTCCTTTATTCGCCTATTGTCTTACCCCCTCTCCAGGTACATCCATGTACGCATCCGGAGGGCAAGGTAAGTGAGTGTCTTCACGCACACTGGCAGGTAGGCTAATACTTGTACGGGATAGCCGGCACCGGAAACGGAAGAGGAGATGATGGTTGAAATCTTCAACTACACTGAACGTGTTGTCAACATGGTTCGCCCTCGTCGGTTACTCTTCATGGCAATCGGTGAATAGTTTTCCCTTGGTTAGTAGTGCCTGAGACTCATCAATTTCAGACGGCGTGGCTCCTCGGGCAAAAATGAACCAGCAACGGTCTCGCCGGTTCCGTTCGGCCCAAGAGGCAAAGGAAAAGGAGGACTCACGCCTGGAAGCCATCGCAATGTGGGAAGGTACGTTATTATAAGGCCCGGTTTCGTTGGCGTTATGCTGATACCTCGCAGCCATGGGTAAGACTGTTACGGAAGATGAAAGAGGCAAGAAGGCTTGGGATAGTAACGCGATCACGCCTGGGACCCCGTTCATGGATCTTCTCGCCGCATCACTCCGTTACTGGGTTGTGTACAAGATGAACACCGATCCCGGCTGGAAAGATGTACGGCCTTGCTGGACTATCCGCGCAGATTCCCACTAACGCCGTTTTAGCTCCAAGTCATCATCTCTGACGCCAGCGTTCCTGGAGAGGGTGAACACAAGATCATGGATTTTGTTCGACGCCAACGCACGAACCCCGGCCACGACCCGAACACGCGTCACGTTATTTATGGACTAGTACGCAATCTCTCTGAACCATTCTACTATGTATCCTTACATCCACCGACACCTAGGATGCTGATCTCATTATGTTGTCGCTCGCTACTCACGAACCCCACTTTCGGGTTCTTCGCGAGGACGTCTTTCATCAAGATGTCAGTCGCACGGCGTGTCGCATCTGCGGACAGGAAGGGCACTACGCGGCGCAATGCACTGGTCAGAAGGCGGAGATCAAACTGTCATTTTTGGAAAAGAAGAAACCTTTCATCTGGCTCGATGTTGCTGTGCTTCGAGAGTATCTCGAAGCGGAGTTGAACGTGCCGCAGGTGCCGTTTCCATTTAATTTCGAGCAGGCCATAGACGATTGGGTTCTGCTTATATTCTTCGTCGGAAACGATTTCTTGCCTCACCTGCCCTCTCTTGAGATTCGTGAAGGTGCGATCGATACTCTGCTGAGAATATGGCGTAATGAACTGCCACGCATGGGTGGCTACATCACCAACCATGGTCAGCTTGAGATGTCGAGAGCCCAGATCATTCTTGAGGGCCTCGCAAGGCGCGAGGACGACATCTTCCTGCGAAGGCGTGAAGGTGAGTCTCACTCCTGCCGTATACGTCTTCGTATGGACACTCAACCTTGTTCGATTCAGCCGAGGAGCGCCAGGATCAGAATGCGAAGCGTCGCAAGATCGAGAAGGACATGTCGTCCGCTGGTCCATCTGCGTCTCTCAATCTCACCGCTGCCCCTACCGCCCCTAATTCCCTTCCTGCTCGCCCTGATTTTGCTGCGAAGGCCGATAGTATTGGCCTTGGTGGTGTGAAGGATTCCGACACCGATCTCCACATGCCGACTGCTGCCCAAGCCCTTGCGGGCTCGAATCGCGACGTGGTCGCTAATCGAGCCGCTATCCGCTTAGCGAACATGAGTGCCGCTGAGATGCTCAAGGCAGAGATGGCTTCACTCATGCCCGTGAAAAAGGCTTCGCGATCGTCGACGACGACCTCATCCGTCCCCCCTGCTGCGTCCCCGAAGTCCCCCGCAGTGAAGGCCCCGAGTGGCCCGATCGTACCGCCGACGAGTGCCGAGGACGTCGAGATTCCCGGCCTCGGAGGGTTGTCATCCCCGCCTGCGGTTTCGAGCACCGTCCCTGAGACGTCTATGTCTGTCGATCTACACCCACCGTCTGCCGGGAATGGCGTCGGGCCCGAAGGCGACGGAGCGCCCAACGGGACCGAGGACTCGTCTATGACTGATGGGGCGGATGGCCCTCACGGAGTGAAGCGTACTATCGACGAGGTCGAGGCAGAAGAAGCGGACGATGCCGAGGACTCAGGTCCGTCCGATGAGGAGGCGCCCCCAGAAGCGGATAAGTCGCTCGCCCTCAAGGTCAACCCGGACGGGACCGTGGAACAGGAGGACGTGGTGAAGTGCGTGCTGCTGCTCTTCGCTTGTGTGAGAGATCGATCGTTGACGAGCGCGTGCTCTAGATTGTGGGAGCCCGGATACAGAGAGCGATACTACCGCCAGAAGTTCGGTGTCGAGTATTCCGATGTCGCCTTTAGGAAGCAGTGAGTCAATTGTGGGTGACCGGGAAGGTGTCGAGCTGACCGCGTGTTGATGCAGGGTCACGCAGTGCTATGTTGAGGGCATGGCATGGGTACTGCATTATTACTATCAGGGGGTACGTGATTCCTGTGTGTGCCGCAGCAGTTCTCTGTATAACGCGTGCGTCACTAGACGCCCTCGTGGCAGTGGTATTATCCCTTCCACTTCGCACCTTTTGCCGCAGACTTCGAGGATCTCGATAAGATGAACATTCAGTTCGACATTGGTCAGCCGTTCAAGCCCTTCGAGCAGCTCATGGGGGTGTTCCCAGCCGCAAGGTACGTCTTTGTACACCATGTATGCGCCTTTACTCTAAACTCGTTGTCGTCCACAGTCGATCGCATATTCCAACAACATTCCACGATCTGATGACAGATGAGAATTCCCCGATCATTGACTTCTATCCTCCCTCGTTCCAGATTGACATGAACGGCAAGCGTATGGCGTGGCAAGGTGTTGCACTGCTTCCCTTCATCGACGAAGGCAGGCTCCTGGACGCAATGGCGCCGCGGTATGACAACCTCAATGACGATGAGAGGCGAAGGAACAAATGGGGCAACAATGTTCTCTTCGTCTTCGAGGCCAACTCGTTGTACCCATCGCTGGAAGCGCTGTATGGCAAGCGTAAGAAGAATGAGGTATGTCTAATAATCTCTCTCCACATTATGACTGTTACTGATCAAGTTACGGCATTAGCCCATGCCCATCAATCCAAAACTCAGCAAAGGCATCAGCGGCTCTTTACTCCCTAACCCGGACTGTATTCCAGACTCAACGTACCCCACGCCCCTCCTATCACAGGACCTGCCTGATGTCAAGAACGACCGCTCTCTGTCCGCCTTCTACTTCTTCCCTAAGCAGCTCCAACCTCACCGCTCGGTTCTTCTACCTGGGGTGCGGCGTCCAAGGCCTGCCCTCGACGCTGCTGATCTTGAGCGCGCTCGACGTGGTGCCCTAGGCGGTAGGGGCGGCGACAGAGGCGGAAGAGGCGGTCGGGGCCGTGACAACAGGAACGGCGGCGGCGGCGGCGGCAATGGCGGCGGCGATTGGCAGAACGGCGGCGGGTTCCAGCAGCAATATCAGGGCTACGGAGGCAACAACGGCTACCAGGCTCCCTTCCAGGGACAACGCGGTCGTGGCGGAGGGTTCCAGGGGCAGCAAGGGCCATACAATGGTGGCGGTCCCGGCCGGAATCAGTACAACGATTTTGCTCCCCCTCCTCAACGCGGCCGTGGTGGCGGGCGTGGCGGTGGTGGCTTCAACGGGCCTCCTGCCGGGTACAACGGCGGCGCTGCAACCTACGGCGGCTACGGAAACCCTGGCGGCGGCTTCGGCAACCAGGGGGGAGGCTTCGGCGGAGGTGGCCGCGGCGGCTATGGCGGCGGTCCAGCTCAAGGCCAAGGCGGGGGAGGCTACAACGCTGGCGGGAACGCTGCTGGGTTCGCCAGCGGGGCTTACAATCAAGGAGGCGGGTACAACCAAGGCTACAACGCTGGTGGCGCTGGAGGCTACGGCGGCTACGGCGGCGACTCGGGCGGATATGGCGGCTACGGCGCACCTCCACAGAACAACTACGCTCAGAATAACGGCTTTGGCGGATACGGCGGCGGTGGCGGCGGCGGGGCCTTCGGCAACGCTCGGGGTGGCTACAACAACCGCGGTCGTGGACGAGGAGGTCGCTATTGAGCCACTCTTGTTTCCTGAGGATTGGACATGCGTATCTGTAGTACTAGCTTTATAATGGTCCTTATTTATGCGTATCCTCATGTACACCAGACCATGTTCTTATGTGCATCACTAGTCAAGACTAGGTGCCCCTGTCCCCACTTGATCGTGCACGCTTCTTGGGAGTTCGCGAGAGTAGATGTTCTGTATACATAGGAAACATATCGTGACAATACATGATGGTAGCGATATACTTGCACATGCAAACATGGGGTTCCGAATCTAGTGATGAGCATACACATACAAAGGCAGCACGCAAGACTTCTTTTCCCTTTTTCATCCCATCGTCCGAAGCAATCCAACGAGCGCATATTTACTCACGACGGGGGTATCGTGCCCTCCTGTCTTCTCTCACAACGGCCGCTCCTCCGGGGGCACGCACTGCAGGTACAGCGCATACGACCTCTCCGCGTCCTTCTGGCGGCGGCGCACCTTCTTGTCCAGCTTACGCTTCCTCCTCTCCGCGCGGTCCGCCTTCCGCTCGCGCCGCCTCGCCTCCGCCTCCTGCCGCGCATATCGCTCGCCATACCGCTCCCTATCGCGCTCGCGCTCCCTCCTCTCGAACGCCTCCTCCTCGTCCTCGTCCTCGGACGCGCTCGGGGACGAGACGTCGTCCGGGTTGACGAGCGGGAGGTGCGCGTCGACGGTGCCCGCGTAGCGGCCCGTGCGCCGCTCGCGGCCCTTGTAGAGCACGGCCTCGACGCCGCGCGGGCGGAGGAAGTTGTAGTTCCAGACCTCGATGAGCTCCGCGGCGAGCGTGGAGCGCTTGGGCGGGCGGCCGTCGGGCCCGACGCGGTTGTCGGCGACGGGCATCTGCCCGGACCAGGCGAGGGCGAGATCCTGTAAGGGTGGTGAAAAGAGAGGTGGATGTCAGCCGTGGTCGACGACGATGGAGAACAAACCGGTGAGAAGGGGGAGGGGCACGTACGTTCATGAGCCGGATCCAGTCCTCGTGATACACGTCGTGCGGGACGAGCACGGCGGGCATGCGCGGCATAGCCTCGACGAGCGTGATGTCCTCCAGATCCCCGATCTTGAGCATCTCGAACTGAGTGTACGGGTGCGCGCGGTTCGGAGGGCGGCTGAAGCCCTCCGGCTGCTGGATCTGTTCACCACCCGCGACCGCGGGCTGGGCCAGGGACCCGGCCATCATGCGTGGAGAAGCGTGCGCCCCGATCCCGCCAGTGGCGTACGGGGACACCGTCGGGGGCGCGTACGGAGACGCACCAGCACCGTACGGGGCGGCGCCGGGGGCACCGTACGTGGAAGCACCGGGAGCTGCGTACGAGGAGGTAATAGCAGCCTGCGCGCCATACGGGGCCGCGCCACTACCGTAGCCCGCGGGAGGGGCGCCTGCGTTGGCGTAGATGCTCGTAGGCCGACCCCCGGCCCCGCCGTACGGGCTCGGGCTGGGCGCGCGGTCCCCGGGGCGCATCGGCTGACCCTCGAGGACGTGGCCTGGGGGATAGATCTCCCTGCTGCCGCCGCCGCCGCCGTAGTACGGAGAAGCGGCGCGAGGCGGGAGGGCACCCGGGGCAGCGTACGGAGAGGCTGCACGAGGGAGTGCGCCAGGAGCAGCGTAGGGAGAAGCAGCGCGGGGAAGTGCGCCGGGGGCGGCGTAAGGGGACGCAGCACGGGGGAGTGGGGCGGCCGCGCCGTAGGGCGACGCCGCGCGGTGAATGGCTCCAGCCTGGAAGGGAGAGGCTGACCGCGGCAGGACACCCCCGGCTTGGTAGGGGGAGACAGGGCGTGGGGCGACAGGTGCAGCGTAGGGAGAGACTGGGCGCGGGACAGCCACGGGGTTGCGGTAGGGCGAAACTGGGCGAGGGACTTCGCCAGGACGTGGGGAGGGCGCGCGGTAGCCTGCAGCCGGGTAGTTCCCCCCTGGAGCAGCGGCGTACGTCGAGGATGAATTGCCGTAACGCGAGGGGTAGTCACCGCCAGGCGCGGGCTGGTACACGCTCGTGGGGCGCTCGCCGCCGCCGTAGAAGGATCCGCGGCGGGGGCGCGCACCTGCGCGGTCGTACTCGCGATCGCGGTCGCGTTCGCGTTCGCGGTCACGCTCGCGACGGTCGAGGTCGAGGTTTTCCATGCGGCGCTCGAGGTCGGCGGCAGCATACTTGTCATATTCACCGGGGTAGCGGCCGTAGGTGCTCGACCTGCGATCGGCGGCGCGGTCGCGTTCACGTTCACGATCCTCACGACGATAGTAGTCGTCGTCTTCATAGCGCCTTTCGCGATCATACCCCGAAGCCCGTGAGGAGTCGTTGCGCCGCCTGTAGTCATCGTCTCTCCTGAAATGCGCACTGGTAAGTCATACAGACAGACAGATGCCCGGGTTAGTCTACTGACCATCGATCATCCCGACGAGAACCAGGAGGAACGAAACTCTGCTCGGCAACACATGCGTTAATCCCCTCATGCGAACAAGATGGATCTCCAGAAGACGCTCACCGAATCAGCGGGGGTGGCATTGGCCGGGAGAACAGAGGTCGCCTCGGCCGGGATCCATTGAATGCCACTCACGACGCCTTGCGCGGTCTGGTAGCTGTACGAGCATCACATTCCGAACATTAGCACTAGTGAGGTACAGGTGGAGCAAGAACGGGGACATACCTCGCGGGGACCGCTCTGAAGCGCGCGCGGAGACGATCAGGAATCCGATGGCACGATCGAGAGACAAAGAAGGGGGAGCACGTACTTGAACGGGTGGTAGATGATTTGGCCATCGGGCCCGGTCGTGGTCGTGTAGGTGATTGAGCCTGGCTGGATCGACGCCGCCTGCTGGGGCGTCGTCTGGGGGTAGGGCCCTGTGCTCCCGGGGGCGGCGTAGGGGCTTGCGGGGGCGGCGTAGGGACTCGCATGGCCGATCACAGGCGAGACGGGGGCGCCGTGGTAATTCATCTCGGTCGCTCGGTCCTGTTGGTCTTGCTGAGGATGTGTGTGATGGTGTGGGACGAAGAGGAAGCTAGAATGACCCGCGGGGCTCGTGCGTGGGTGGAGAGAGGGTAAGGAACAGGCAATGGGGCCGCAAACGGAGACCTCGCACGAGAGCGCGTTTATCGCGCCGATAATCTACACATGCGCGGTATATATACGCTTCCTCTCCGCAGACACGACCGCCGCGCATCGTGCCCACGGCAAGATCCATGCCTCCATTTAGCGACAACGTGGTGGCTCACCCCGGCCGACCGAACAGCCTCTCACGTACGCTGTCACGGAAGGTCTTCTCGTCTACCTGCATGTGTCTGCTTAACGCCGAGAACCGTGCGGGGTGGAGGGAATGGCGCAGAGCGAAGGAATTATTGTAAACAGGTGGATACAGAATACATAGGGTCCAGTCCGGAGGCGAGCTCAACACTCATGAGAACCGCCAGTAGAGGAAGATGAGGATGAGGAGCAACACGCCGCCAATAGGAGCCCACGTTCGAATCATCGCGTTAATGTTGATATTCCGCGCTGCCCTGCGGTACTTCTCAGACTCAGAGCGTAGCGATGTCGAGAGGTGCGACATGCCTGCGCAATACTTTCAGCTCGTGTGCAGCAAGTAAGGCTAGGACCATGCTTACGGTCAAGCGAATCCCCTCTCCACAAAAGCTCCTCCATGTTCTTGGTCATGATTCGTGTGACGTCTTGCAGCTCGTCATTGAGCTTGTCTAGATGTGAGCCCCCAGCTGCGCTCGCCGTCCGAGTGTCTTGGTACAACCGCGTCGTCTTCGACATGAATGTGTCTGTCACAGCCAAGTGGTCTGGCTCAGTGGAACGCCCAAGGACGCATGCACAGCTAGAACTCACCGAACCCAACAAACGCATAGGGCTTCCGCACACCGTCCACTTTTGCACCGTAAGATGTTTGGAACTCTTTTGAGAGCTCATCTAGGTACGAAAAGGCAAGCTTGCGGGGGTACGACTTGTCTGCAATAACCAAATAGATGACGTTGTCCGCAATGAAGTAGCTGAGCAAGGAGGAAGCGTTAGTACATGCTGTATGGTGACAGACCGAGAGGGGCGTACTGCAGCGTATATTGCCCGCTCTCAATCGAGCACCGAGGCTCAGAGTTAGGCCCTATCCTCCGGAAGATGAGCTTCGCCTGCTGCTTGTGCTCTGACAGGTCTTGTTCTATCTACTCGGCAATTAGCAGGAGCGATGTCTGGCGTATGGTGGAATCCGACCTGTTCGTCGTCTACGCTCGCCGCCAGAGGAAGGGCGTCCGACGCCCGAACGACCATAGTTGATTTGACCATGCTGCAGAGAGTGTGAGAGGGGGCCCGGCGGGTCGAGAACGTGGAGGAGAGTGGCTGGAGGAGGCCGAGTCGGACGTGCCACCACTTGCCAGGTAGCGGAACGGGCGCCTACAGGGGTGTCATACGTGGTGAGGCTCACGTGGATCGGCGTCAGATGGGGGAGAGTGATCCGGGCCGGCCTGGCTCGCCTGGAAAAAGAGTCCGGAGGGCGCGGTGTCGAAAACATCTGATCGTCCGGGCCGTCATCGTCATCGTGTTCCCCGGAGCGCCCCTTCCCCGCACTACGGTTTAAGCCCCCAGAGTCACCGAGCCCGCCCCCGACTGTCTCTTCCCTTTCCTCCTCGTCTTCCTCCCTACTGAGGCCACCACACGCAATGCCATCCGCTCTCCTCAATGTCAAGCATCAGGTCTGTCTGCAAAGGATATCACAAGCATTCTTCTGTTGACCCCTCGTACCCCGTCTAGCTTACTTTCTACGGCGCGTACCACGACCATCCGGTCAATGTCGCCATCCACATGATTTTCGTGCCCATCTTGCTCTGGTACGTCCGCCCCCTCTGGTGACAGCGTTCGAGTGCATCCCTCACCGTTGTACGTTCCCGAACCTAGGACCGGCCTGGTCTGGGGCGCCGCACTTCCCGTCCCGTCCTTCTTCCCCCAGGTGCACGCCGTGATCAATGACTACCTCGCCTTCGACTCCAACTGGTCTGCCATCTGGGCCGTCTCTTGCCTTCTCTACTACACTGCTCTCCATCCCCTCGCTGGGGTAAGTCCCGTCCCATACCCTCTCTTCCCCGATCCCCCGTGTCTCACCCACCATTCTCCTCTCGCTGTCCACCATGTGCCTGTGCGCTCGCGTCCCCAGATCCTCTACGCCCCGCAGATGACCCTCATCACACTCACCGCCGCCTCGTACGCGCACAAGCCCGACGGCGTCAAGACCGCCATCCTCATCCACTTCGTCTCCTGGATCGCCCAGTTCGCGGGCCACTTCCTCGCCGAGGGCCGCTCCCCCGCGCTCCTCGACAACCTCCTCGGCGGTACGTGTTTCCCCCAGCTTCCCCCCGCGTCCCGCGCCCGGTCTGACAGATGCGCTCGCATGCGAACGTGATTGGGTTTACTGTTACGCTGTTACGCTGGTTCTGCGGCGGTGCGGTCCTGCTGCGCGTGTGCGTGCGTGTCTCCAGCCGTCGTCCTCGCGCCCTTCTTCGTCCACCTCGAGATCCTCTTCCGCCTCGGCTTCAGCCCATCCCTCCAAAAGGACGTCCACGCCGGCATCACGGAGGAAATCCGCAAGATCAAGAGCGCGCAGGGCAAGAAGGCCGCGTAAGCCCCCCCCATCGCGCGCGCGATGGCGGAGGACGGCGCATGCGCGCAAGTACTTAGGGTTCCGAGTACTCTTCCCGTCGCGGTCCGGCCGCGGTGCTAGGAACACTGTACGGTCAAGATGCAGCATGCCCGCAGCCTTCTATCCATCCATCATACCACCTTCCGAAGGGTTCCTATCGTTTATATCTTCCCGGTTGAGTGTCGTCGCCGCCGTCTGGCGTTCCCCTCTCTTCGCTCGAGACAAGTGCGTTTGTAAGTCCTAGTGTACAACACGTCGTTTCGTTTTCTTGCAGCAATGTCGTACAACTCGCTCGTGTACTCCTCTCGTCCTCTTGTTCCCCAAATTCACCTCGCTTTCCCGGCTCCCGATACTCAGACGAGGCTGGAAGGAGGAGCCAGGGCGGGCTCCCCGATGGGCGTGACGTAGCACGAGGTGAGACCGCCGTCGACCTTGAAGTCCGTGCCCTAGAATCGGCGCAATGACGCAAAAGCGAATAGGAGCGCAGATGCGGCGCGCGCCGAGGCGATCAGTCCCACCATCAAATTCAGACGTGCGCGCGGGGCACGGAGCTCAAAATCACTCACCGTCATGTAGCTGCTGTCGCTGCTGGCGACTGTAGAGGTGGACAAAGCAACGAAGGCGTCGCAAAAGGAAAGCATCAGCGAACGTGCCCCAGAAAAAATTCCAGTACCGCGGAGTTATGCCACCGGCGCATCCACATAGCGGTAAAGAAAGTGGCGAGGGAGGAAAGAGAGGGCCGGAGGGTGCCGGGGGTTGCCGGGGAGAGCGAAGGAAGGAAGGCGACACGTACGGAAGAGCGCGCCCTTGGCGACCTCGACCGCCTCCCCGAAGCGGCCCATGGGCAGGTGCACGAGACGGCGGTCGCGCTTCTCGGCCGTGTTGAGGAAGTCCATTAGGAGCGCTGTCGTCGGGAGAAGCAGCGCGGGGAGGTGGGGCGGGGTGGAGGTGTGCGTCAGGGCGCAGAAGGCCGGTGGTTGTGGTGTTCAAGGCGTTGCGATCGTACGGGGAGACCGCGGGGTCAGAGAACGCGGCGTGCATGCGGGTCAGTGGGCTTCGTGAACGGCGGCGCCAACCGAGTAGGTAAAGGTACTAACGGGTCTTCAGAGGGCCGCTAGGAAGAGAGATCGATGAAATCAACATCGGGATGTGGCGGCCCGGCAGAAGGGGACGTACGGGCAGATGGAGTTGAGGCGAATGCCTTCCCGGGCGTGAACCATCGCGAGCTCGCGGGTCATGGCGAGCACCGCGCCCTACGAGGCATAGCGCTGTTAATGCGTCGTCCCTACGCTCGAGCGAGCAAAAGGCCTACCTTCGACGCCGTATCTGTATCCCGACGAGGTCAGAGGAAGAGCCTTTCAGTACGTCGGCCCACGCTTCACCGCGGCGCCACTGCGCGCGCCGAGGAGCAAGGGGAACAGGAAGAAGCACGTACACGCGAGTTGGGGCGTTGCAGCACCCATAATGGCGACGAAGGACGCGGTGTTGATGATGCTACCGCCGGTAGTGAGGCCCCGCGCGGCGTCCACGGGGTTGTTGCGCATGGCGAGGATGGCGTACTTGCAACCCCACCAGACGCCCTTGACGTTGATGGTCATCGTGAGGTCCCAGATGCGCTCCTCCGTGTTCAGTGCGTTGTCGTCCTCAGGATGCATGATACCTGTTCGGGCGCACGCGCGAGAGGCGGGCGTCAGACATGCAATGACGTCCAGATACGAGCGATGCGCGCGAAGTCCGCGGAAGTCGGGAGCAGTGGGGGGCGACGTGACGGTGGACGTGAGATCAAGCACTCACCGGCGTTGTTGAACTGCACGTCGCGTGGGGTGCGCGTCAGGCGGATCAGCAAGACACTCGCGCAGGGAAGCCCAGCGCACGCCCGTCGGCGAAGGGGCGGGCGCGGGCAGGGAAGCGGGTGCGCACCATGACGTCGAGACGGCCGAAAAGCTCGACAGCCTTGTCGACTGCGGCCTTGACGTCCGCCTCCTTTCCGACATCAGCCTTAAGCGCAGCGGCCTTGACATTCGGGGAGCGTTCCTGGATGAGCGCGAGCGCCTTCTCGGCCGCGGGGAGGTTGACGTCGACAAGGAGGACGTCGGCGCCCTCCTGAGCGAAGAGGAGCGCAGACTCGAGGCCGATGCCACTAGGGATTGAGGGAAGAAGGTAGGGAGAGTTAGATGGGCGCGTTGTGACTCGCGTGCGCGAGATACTTGCAAACGAGATCACTCACGATCCTGCACCAGTGATAAGAGCAGACTGCAGCACACGGTTTAGAGTGGTTACGCAGGGATGTATGCGCGTTGAACGCACCTTGTACTGAAGACGACCAGGCATTGTGAAAGTCGGGAGGATGAAGTCGGCGATGAGGAGGACGATGGAGTCAGGACTTGGAAGAGATCAGCGGGATAGCAAACGGGCGGCAAGCACGAGATAAGCTCCTGCTCATCGCTTTAGCCCATCGATAAACGAAGTCTGGAAGAAGACGCGGACGTCGCTATCTCGTTGCTGTATGCAGCGACATTTGAAGGTGGTCGCGCTCGTCTGTGCCGGTCTCGACGTGAAGATGGGCAATGCATGACTTCAGTTGTACGTCGGCCGACTGGTAGCGGGGATCCCAACCGTGCTAGCCAATATTCGCGAATCTCCGAAAAGTTTTGCTAGCCGACTGTGGACGTATAGATCTGGAACGAACACCTTTCAGGGGCACGCTTGACGAATGGTTGATATTGCTGGATTGTCAGTATGGAAAGTTATAGAAGGAGGGTGCCGGTCTGCACAGAGGGCTAGTCCAGAGGGCCCCGAATTTGATGGTGAGCTGTAGCCATCAGTTATTTGGTAAAGAAGCGTGCTGACAGATTGCCACGACACGTGTCATAATTATCGCCTTCTGACAGGCTGGAGGAGCAACGCACCCCGGGGCGCGCTGGGGCCGCGGCACTAAATCCTACGCTACTTCCATTACCCAGAGTCCACCCCGGCCAGACCGACACTGGCATCAAAACCCACTGCTTGGCTATCCCCTGTTTTTCGCCGATATCCCAAGCTTGGCTTGTTCAACCCCTTTGCCGACCCACGCTCATCACTGCTCATTATTCCACCTTCTAATCCTCTTTGCAAGTTTCACCAAGGCCGGTGAACCAACGGTGAACCATTAATGTCCGGATGACCGTGTCTCAAGAGCTTAGGCCGCCGAAACGTCCGCGGAGCCAGATGCTGCTCACGCAAGTTTCGCAAGGATTGGCTACACTTCTGACTTCACGTAGCCTAGTTCTTGTCCTCTCCGTCGTGCATTCTTGATGAACACGAGGCAACATCCCGAATTTTTCCCTTGGGGTGTGAAATATGAGTATTGTGGCATCTGGGGCGAAACCACTCCGCAGCGTCACGGGTCTAAAGTAAGTCGATATGATTTAGCGGCATGTGCTAAGGCTTTCAAATCGTGTTACGTCCGGGCAGGAGTACTCCGCGGTAGCGCACTATACTTGTATCGTCGACGTGTAGGCATGATCCCCGGAATTCAAGGGCGACACGGGTCCCGCAAGAGCTCCCAAAGGTCAAGATCTCGCTTGTCGGTGGCCGCGAGCAGCCGCCAGCTGGCATCGGGACACGGCAAGGAAGAAAGCCGGGGCCGTTCGCGGGTCTGCGGTGGTCCGTGTCGAGCTCGCGGATAGGATGAAGCACTTAGCACGCGAAGGGAGGTCGGCAAGCAGGACTGGGCCTGCGCAGGGCTGCAGACGAAACGCTTGCCATAGATCCCACGAGTCCCCAGGGCGACAGGGTCAGCGTCGGCTCGGACGCCGCTTCCCGTTCTCGGCCAGGACGAACGAGGGGCTTCTTTTTTCCTCGAATCTTCTCTCGCCTGCGTTGGTCGCTTGCGAACTCCGCTTCGCAGATTCCAAGTCTGCTAGACGCCCCCGCTCCTGCAGATCCCGGGTCCGCGGCAGCCGATCCAGCTTAAATGTTCCTAGGCCCCGCGGGACCTGTCTCCCATCCTCCGCCCCCGGTCCCATCCACACACCATGGCCTACTCTCCGACCCTCCTGGACGCCGTTGCCGTCCTGGTGGCTGCCATTCTTTTGAGCCGCCTCTTCTCCAAGAAACCCGCCGGGCCCCTCCCCCCCGGTCCCAAGGGCCTTCCCATAATTGGAAATATGCTCGACATGCCCACCAGCCACGAGTGGAAGACCTTCGCTCAGTGGGGCGAGCGCTGGGGTGAGTAGCCTTCCGGGCATCAGATTTTTCCGTGAACTAACAATCGTATATTCAGGTGACATCATATCCGTGACATTCCTCGGCCAACCGTTCATCATCCTCAACTCTTCCAAGCACGCCGTCGACCTCCTTGAGAAGAAGAGCTCCATCTACTCCAGTCGTCCTACTATTCCCGTCGGTGGCGAGCTCGTCGGCTGGAACCGCACCCTTGCTCTGCTCCCTTATGGTCATAAGTTCCGCGAGTACCGCCGGCTCATCTTCCAATTGATCGGTAGCCGGAAGCACGTTGAGAAATTCAACGACCTCATCGACTCCAGCACCCGCAACTTCCTCGTCGAGCTCAACCAGAGTCCTGAAAGGCTCGTTAAGCACATTCAGAAGTACGTCACCTTTTACCTTTCATCTCCGTGAACCGGAGCTGCGAAGATTACGCGGCGCCGGCCCGTGTGCGTCTCAGGGCCACGATTGGGGCAGCTCTCGCGAGGTACCCTACCTCGCGCTTCCATGCGCGTTCTCTGACGGAGCTTGAGAGCGAAGATGTATTCACGCTGACCACATTCACAGCTGCGCAGGAAAGATCATCCTCATGATGTCTCACGGGTACGAAATCCAGGGCGAGAATGACCCCTTCGTCGCCACCGTGGACGAGGCCATGGAGCAGTTTGCGGTATGCACTTCGGCCAGCGCGTTCCTCGCCAACATCTTCCCACCACGTGAGGCTCTACGTCCCGTCTTTCTCCTTCCAGTCTCGCGTGCTCACACGGGTCCGTAGTGGCTAAGATTCCCGCGTGGTTCCCTGGTGCCGGCTTCCGTAAGACCGCTGCCGCCTGGAGGAAGACTCTCGATGAGATGTGCGATAAGCCTCACGAATGGGTGAAGCAGCAGATTGTGAGCAGTTTTATTATTCGTTCCTGAAACAGTTTAGGTTGTCTGACCTTGTTCGGTAGGCAGCCGGCACTTCCATCCCTAACTTCACCTCCGCTGCCCTCGAAGGGTGTAATGACCCCGAGCGTGAGGAGCTCATCAAGAACGCAGCGTCTTCCCTCTATTCCGGTGGCGCCGACACGGTACGTCTATCCCCGGTACCTGTTCTTGTCGCACGTAAATGTCTCACGTGATCGCCTTCACGCAGACCGTTTCCGCTATCCAAACCTTCTTCCTCGCCATGATGATCCACCCCGAGTTCCAGGAGAAAGCGCAAGCCGAGCTCGACCGCGTAGTTGGCACCGACCGTCTCCCTACCGCTGAGGACCGTGATAACTTGCCGTACCTCGAGGCCGTTCTCTACGAGACGCTCCGCTGGAACAACGTTGCGCCCCTCGCCATCCCCCACCGTCTCATCGAGGACGACGTGCACGCCGGCTACTTCCTCCCCAAGGGCTCGATCGTCATCCCGAACGTATGGCGCATGCTCCACGACCCCGAGACGTACTCCGACCCCTTCACCTTCAACCCGGAACGCTTCGTCGCGTCGCCCGGCCACGAGCCTGAGAAGGACCCGCGCACGGTGGTGTTCGGCTTTGGCCGCCGGTGAGTCCGCTTGACGATGGTTCTCGTCCGCGAGCCGCTCGCTCACAGCGCCTTCCCTTCCCCCCTTCATAGCATCTGCCCCGGTCTTCAGCTCGCCGACGTGTCCATCTGGATGTCGATCGCGATGGCGCTCGCTGTGTTCAAGATCGAAAAGCCGATCGTGAACGGCAAGCCCGTCGAGCCCTCGACAGAGTTCACGTCCGGCACCGTCTCGCATCCGCCGCCGTTCGAGGCGACGATCAAGCCCCGGTCCGCCAAGGCCGAGGCGCTCCTCCACTCGCTCGCCGCCGAGGCGAGGCACGACTGAGCGGCTGAGCGGCTGAAGTCTGATCTCTCCTTGGGTTTTGCTGGGGCCGCAGCGTGCGCCTGCAGGTTCGCGGCCGCCGCTGCTCCTTGTCCCGTGCTCCTCTCTACATATGCTCCATCTGTTTAGTGCTCGATCTAGCTTAGCAGTCAGTATCTACTCGTCCCCTCTTTTTGCTTCTCCTTTTGGGCTAGGCCCGTGAGCTTTGACGGTGTGAATGCCCGCGCGCTATACCTCTTCGGCGGGCGGTACTTACCACGGTGATCTGCGATACCGCCACAATACCGCTGGGCACGCTGGAAGTATCTTTCCTACTAACATATCTGAAAGCGATCATCATCATTGCCCTTTTCACAAGGGACGTCGTATACAACTTGGACGCTGCACATCACGCAAACGGAGAGCTTGCGCTCATAGCGTGATGCTTCGTCATTTTTGAATGAGGCGTGAGCAGGGAGCCGTCTGGGTGCGCAGCAATGAAGCTGGAATGTTTCGCCATCGGATATGAGACGTGTTGTTAGCACAGCTGCGCTGGATGGGTTAGCCACGGAAATGTCTGGCCATGTACGAATACCATGCATCGAGGTTCCTGTGCCCCAGAACTTTACTCACGGCATATCTCGCGATATCCAATAGGGAGGGAGTACACTCGTATTTGTGTCTTGACAGCTGGAAGCAAGAGGACATCGTATCCAGACGTCTTCAAGGCGTATTTTTGGATGTCCGAAGCGTGCAGTTTCAAGAGGTTTTGTTTTCCGAGAGACTCGGAAACGCAGCTGAGCGCCCAAACAAGCGCCCAAACGGCGATGGCATGTGACGCGACTCCGAGCGCTGGGCGGCTGAAACCACAAGTTGACTTCACTGGCAGCACCCTACCACGATGCCTTGAACGCAATCTTCCGCAAGCTTCCACACTGCGGTCTCTCATCATTCCAATCTGTTCCAATCTGTGATAACTCGAGTCACGAAGCTTGTGCATATCGGTTGGTGCCGCAGTCACAGCCATCGTGTTGAGGCATGTCTACTAGGGCTGTGGTGGTGGCATCATGTAGAAGTAAGGAAGTTCTAAACGTCACAACACCCTCGATCTCACGAACTTCTAGGCGCTATGTTCTTCAAATATTGGATGATCCCCTTACTCTCTGTGGATGCATGGAAGATAGGATGTGTGTCCCATGACAGTTGGGGTTCCCGCGAGTGCCACCCGCCGTCTGAAGCGACACAAGACCGAGCACCAGATCGCCGATCTACCCACCGTCGTTCATCAGGGCTTGCCCATTTTGAGCTTCGACCGCCTTTTGGCCGTGCCTTGCAATGTGTCTTGAACAGTCGCTGGAACGTGCGTATCGGAAGCAATTTTTGCTCCCGCCGGTATTGGTGAAGCTTAACTGATAGTACCAGCTGGTGGCGTGATAGCGGCCAGCGGGCTGCTGCTACGTCCGGTCTTGTTTGGAGCACTTGCCTACAAACCTTAGGTACGCCGGCGGCCTGGGATAGAGCGCTGTCCAACATGCGCTTGCTCTGCTGTTCTGTGCGCTTTCCGACATGCGGGCTGCTCGGCTGTGCATATATGTTGGTTCTCGACCTCTTCAGTTGACATACGTTCCTCCATAGCTGGAGTCTGAACTTCCGCCCCTCTACCTTTCCCCCTCTAGAAGCTCCTTGATGAACTCCCTCGACATTGTCCTCCTTCTCCTTGCAGCTTTCCTCATCTCTCGCTTGCTGAGGAAGCACCCACTTGGCCCGCTCCCTCCTGGCCCTAGGGGTTTACCTCTCGTTGGAAGCGCCTTCGACATTCCGACGACGTACCAATGGTTACATTTCTCTGACTGGAGTCAACGATGGGGTACGTACTCGTAAGTCCTACCTTGCGACGCACTCTGACGTCTGTGCCCTCCAGGCGACATCCTCTCCTTCTCCTTGCTAGGACAGCCATTCGTCATCCTCAATTCAGCCGAGCACGCCCTCGAGATGCTCGAGAAGAAGAGCGCGATCTACTCTTCCCGCGCTCCGATACCCGTCGGCGGCGACATGGTCGGCTGGTCGCAGGCCATGATTCTCCAGGAGTATGGTCCGCGTTCTCGTGACATGCGCAAGTTGGTCGGCATCGTCATGGCCAGCCACACGCGCGTCAACCGCTTCCACACGCTCGTCGAAGACGAGACGCGCGCATTCCTCGCTGGGCTGCCTGGACGCACTGACGACCTTTTCCATGAGGTGCAGAAGTTGGCGGGCTCAATCATTTGCATGATCACGTACGGCTACAAGACGACCGGTGACGGAGATGAGATCGTCGAGGCGGTCGACAAGGCTATGGCCGACTTTGCGGTCGTCACCAGCCCGGGCACGTTCCTCGCGGACGTCTTTCCGATCTGTGAGTCATTGTCAGATCCTGGCTTCGCAGGCGGCAGTGCTGACAGAGCTTGCCGCTCAAGTGCGTTACGTGCCGTCGTGGGTACCTGGTGCGCAGTGGAAGAAGCGCGTCATGGAATCCCGCCGTGTGTTCAACGACATGGTCGAGCTGCCGTATCGATGGGTCAAGGCCCAGATGGTAGGCCTTCAGTCCACCCACACGTTTTCCGAAATTGAGACACCATGTGCGCAGGCTGCTGGAACCGCGCGCCAGAGCTTCGCCGCCGCGCTTCTCGAGGGGAATGATGATCCTAACCGCGAATACCTCATCAAGATGGCCTCGGCTTCGATGTATGCCGGTGCGAGAATGAAACCTAGTCCTAAAGTTAGGGATGCTGGCCGCTAACGTTCTGCTTCCGGCCCAGGCGGTGCAGACACGGTGGGTTATGCAGACTAACCGCGCGTCCTTCGCTTGACTGACGGGCGCACCGCCACTGGCAGACGGTTTCGTCTATCTTGAGCTTCTTCCTCTCCATGACATGCTTCCCCGAGGTTCAGCGTAAGGCACAGGCAGAAATAGACGCTGTTATTGGACATGACAGGCTCCCCACAATCGCCGACCGTGAACGCCTCCCTTACTTGAACGCCCTTCTCCTCGAGGTCCTCCGCTGGATGCCCGTGGCGCCTATGGGTATGCTATATCCTTTATAATGATCGCCCGTCCCTAGACTATGTTTCACAGGCTTTCCGCACCAGACAACCGAGGACGACTTCCATGCCGGGTATTTCCTGCCGAAAGGCACGCTTGTCATGGTCAACATCTGGCATGTCCATTCTTCCGCATACCGAAGCGCCTCGCTAACCACTTCGCCCCGGCTCGGCTCCACCTGCAGGAACCTACTACACGACCCCGTCCGGTACGCGGACCCGATGACCTTCAACCCCGACCGCTTCCTCGGGACGCCCTCGCGCCCCGCCGAGCGCGACCCGCGCGACTTCGCATTCGGCTTCGGGCGGCGCAAGTGCCCGGGCATCTTCTTCGCCGAAGCGTCCGTCTTCGCCGCCATAGCGCTTACGCTCGCCTTGTACAACGTCGCCCCAGAGGCCGGAGACGTCCGCGGGCCCCCGCCTGAGCCTGCCGCGCTTGGCTCGGGCCACCTCATCAGGTGCGTTACGTCACGTTATTGCGGCTAAGGAACGATAGGCGGATTTGCTGACGGTGGTTTTCATCACTAGCCATCCGTTGCCATTCAAGTGCAAGCTGACGCTGCGCTCGGAGAAGGCCCGGGCGTTGTTGGAGGAGTCGTTGCAGACCGAGGTCTAATTGGTTCCTCCATGTAACACAGATTTACTACTGAGTCCTCCTCCGGTGATATTTGTTTATCGTGACCTCCCACAGCTGACACTGCTGATCGGGTTCTGGTGTGTATCTGACTGCAATTTGCACAATATTATGATCTGTCTCCTCCCTTCGGACACTACGATGGAGAGCTAGCCACAGAACGAACATCCTGAGCATCAAAACATTACGAGCATAACATTACCGAGACAATCATTACATCGTGGCAAGGTAGGTAAACAGATAGGATCAATCCAACCAAAAAACACACGCCGTCTCCTCCTACACTCCCCGCTCGACCATCCGCCGCGGCGCCTGCTGACCGACAATCGCGCGCCACAGCACGCGCAGCGCGACAGACACCTCCTTCCTGCGCACCCCGCTCCGGCGCCACCCCGCCTTAGCGACCGCCAGCGCGCACAGGACGAACGAGATATCAAGGAAGAGCCTCCGGATGACGACGAGCGTCGGCGAGCGCGTGCGGGGGCCCGGGCCAGGGGCGGCGAGGAACGCGGCGAGGCGGCGGAAGAGCGCGAGGGCGCGCGCGAGCGGGCGGAGGACGAGCGCCCACATGCCCATCTCGTCGAGGTCCCAGCGGAGGGGCGCGCCGTAGCCGTGACCGTAGCCGTAGCCGTAGCCGTCGCCGGGCGGGCCGCCCACGGGGGAGCGGGGCACGCCGGACGCGGAGAGGGAGGTGGTGGAGTGGTGCATGGTGAGCTCGAGGGTCTCGAGGCGCTCGGTGATCGCGGCGAGGTGCGCTTGGGTGCTCTCGACGGCGCGCTCGAGCATGGGGATGGAGGCGGAGGCGGAGACGGGGCGGGGAGGGCCACTTTGGAGAGAGTATTGGCGGTGTGGGGTTTGGGAGGGGGGGAGGCCGGGGCGCGCGGGGTAGCCGTGTATGGAGGTTGGGTCTGGTGACCTCTCGAGTTGGTTGGGGTACGACACAGCGGTGGTGGGAGGATATACAGAGGAGGGTATCGAGGTGGAAGATTCGGCAAAAGCAGATTGTGTCTGGAAGCCGGGGTGTGGTTGTGATGTTGGTACATGGGGTGGGGGAGAGCCGACCAGCAACATGCTAGCCATGGGTGTCCGGTAAGGGCGAGATGACAGTGAGGATTGGGGACGGTTCAACGCGCTGGCGGCGTGCGGCGTGGTGATGGCAGGCGGCACTCTGTCCAGGGCTTCATCTTCTTCATCGGATGTGCTCTCGTCCGTCTCGGACTCCAACGAGTCCTCCGGTTGAGTTTGGAGGGGATGGGCTTGTGCTTGCGGAAAGTCGGCGGGGCGCATGGATGGGGGTGGTATATTACCAGGTGCGGACGACCCCGAAGAACTTGAGCCAGGCGACCGAGTAGTGACACCTAAATCGCCTTGAACGTCGCGGCCTGCCGGATATAAGAGACGAGACGCACCGCTCATGACCAAATTGGTGGGGTCTCCCGCAAACGATTCCAGCTCCCGCACTAAGTCCCTCGCCACCGTTTTGTCCGAGTACTTTCGTAGCACCTACGAACGCCGTCTGTATACAACTCAAACAATCGAGATTATGCCCGCACCTTCATCAGCGCGTCGACGTAGAGCCATTTCGCTTCGAAGGAGTCGAGATCTTTGTGTTTAGCCCACGCATCCCTGTAGCGGCGGGAGCATGTGATTATGGGTCTGAGGAAGTAAGTGCTCGTACTCACCACTTCGCCCTCCCCAGCATGTCCCAAACGTTTGGGCGGGAGCCTTGAACATTGCCGACGGTCGCTGCGGCGCATGACGCAAGAGGCGGGGGTCAGACACACGGGGCGCGCAGGACGGAGGAGCACGCGCTCAATCACCTTGCTTGTACAAGCTGAAGGTCGTGGGATGAGGACAGGCTCATGCAGTAAATCAAGTGTATCGTACCTGTACATGTTCAATTTGTCCTCATACCCTGTCTGGATGGGACCGGTCTTGGGCAGACCTTGGACTATCTCGACTGCGCGGTCGAATTGGGCATCAATGAGCTGGCGCGAGTCCACGTCCATGTCACGGTCTCTTGCTCAGAGGTATAACAATGAAAAGCACAAGAGATTATGACCAGACAGGGGGACCCGGTGAAGCAGCGTTGATCAGGGAGGAACTGGAGAGAGCGGCAATGGGCGGGGAGAACCTCCGAGTCGCCACCGACCGCAGATCGTGTGGACGAAGAGGCGCCCGTGTGCGGTTAGCGCATGAATGACGGACAAGCGCCCGGGAGATGCCCAGAGCCCGGGCCACGGCGCGACCCAGAGTCGGGACCTCCGCACCGGCGGTCCACGTCCGCTACGGCCGTGTCTGGATCGCTGCCACCGTCGTGAACACCGCCGCAGTCGTCGCTGACGTTGCACCTTCTCTTCTCCGCTCATTGCTCTTCGACTAGGTCTGTGACCTTCGTCCGTTCGTCCTTCGTTCCAGCCAAACAGTCGCAGCCATGGAGGCCCCGCAAGAAACAGTCAACACCGTGACGATCGCGGACTTCTGGGACCCTCTCTACGACTCGTTTGATTTCGATCTTATCATCAAGGTCCTCGCCCACACGCTCTTCAGTGCGTATCCTCCCCACGCGCATCTACCTATCCCCGCCCGCCTTCTCACCACGTGCACACCTCAGGCCCGTTCTTTACCTTCTTCGTCCCCATCTTCTATATCTTCCAGGGTGCTCGCTGGCCCGAGCCCACCGTCGTCTACCCGGCCATATGGAACGTGTCCCTCTGTGCCTTCTGTGAGTTCCTCGGTCGTGTATCCTAGCACTGCCACTACTCACAATTATCATACTCAGGGTTCTTGAAGTGGTACTCGCGTCTGTACCGCAACCAGGGCAGCCTCCTCTTCGGACCTCCTCGTCTCGACTGGGGTGACGAGCTTGTAGTTGTCACTGGGGGTATGTTATACAGTCGCATGCAAGTGCGCTTGCAAATCTGAATCTGTTTTCAGGGTCGTCCGGCATCGGAGAGCTCATTGCGAACACTCTCGCGGTGCGCCATGTGTGTGTGGTTGTTCTCGATGTCAAGCCCATCGTCACGGAGAACTGTAAGTCCCCCGCAAGAATGTGCTGTCTCCGTGTTTGAACGCCCCATTTTAGACAACATCACTTACTATGAGTGCGACGTTTCGAAGTGGGAAGATGTGGAGCGCGTATCCAAGAAGGTCATTGAGGAGGTGAATATAGGCTGCCCACGAAGCAGCGAGCTTTACTAATCCATTTTCAGCTCGGTCACCCCACTATGCTCATCAACAACGCGGGTGTCGTCCAGGGCAAGACGCTGCTTGACCTCAGCCCCGAAGACGTCAAACAGTGAGTCTCGTGTCTTGTCCTGAGGGTGCTTCTACAGGTCTGATCCGGTCCCTTCAGGACATTCTCGGTGAACACGCTGGCACACTTCTGGACATTGAAGGCCTTCCTTCCTGAGATGATCAAACAAAAGAAGGGCCATATTGTGAGTCTTGCACATCGGTGGTATCAATAAACCTCCACTAAATATTGCCTCAGATCAACGTCTCGTCCGTTGCTGGTATGGTTGGCATGGCACGCATGAGTACGTCCCTCCTGCCGTCCCGTTGCCTACTTGCACTGACTTTTCTTCCACAGCTGACTACAACGCATCCAAGGCCGCCCTCATCTCTCTGCACGAGTCCCTCCGGTACGAGCTCGATCACGTGTACAACGTGCCAGGCGTCAGGACGACACTCGTCATCGCGGGGCACATCATGACGCCGCTCTTCTCGTCCGTACGGCACCCCAAGTCGTTCTGGTACAGGTTCTTCTTCCCGAGCCTCGCGCCCGTCGACGTCGCTAAGGCGATCATCGCTGCGCTCGACGAGCAGCACTCACGTGTGCTGTACATGCCCTTCTATGCGCACTTTGTGCCGCTGCTGCACGTCTTCCCAAGCTACCTCCGCGACCTCGCGCAGTGGGTGAGTTACTCTTCATGTTCACAGCCGTGCATAGACGTAGTCTGATTACTCGGAATGCAGGTTACCCAGGCTGACTACTCGACGAAAGACTTCGTCAAGGTGTCCGGCAGACGGCCCGAGGAGGGACCTGTCCCGACTGAGCAAACTATCGAGAAAAGTGGTTGAACGGTGGTGTTTTGACTAGTGGGCTCCCTGGGATAGTTGGTAATGTATCGCTGTAATTTATGTGCTACTTCAAACTCTTTTCTTGACTATCCACGACGAGTGAGAAAGATCGGCTAAGATACTGCACTCAACATGGCGTAGTATACGCCAGCGGCTGACCCGAACTATGCGGGATCGTGTCGGCCTCTGCGGCTGCCTTGCGATCGCTCGCTGCTCGGTCCCCCGGGGCGGCTGACAGGACCTCGTCACCCTCCGTCAGTCACACGGCGGAGGCGAACCGCGTCAGCCCTCGCAGTTCAAAAGCTCGAATTCTTATCTCAGACCTCCAACCATCCCGTTCCCTATCTCTCTCTCCTCCCGCGACACCCACCCCACACGATGCTGCACAAAGTCATCTCACGCACCTTCTTCTACAAGCGCGCCTCCCTCTCTGCGCGCCGCAGGTCTTCTCAAGTCGATGAGACTCCAGCTGAGAAGGCTGAGGGGACGCCAGACCCTCCGGTGCAGCAAGAGGCGCGTTCGCCTGGCGAGCAGTGGAACGAGAAGTGCGAGGTAGGATAGCTGACTTTGGCGTCTTACTCAAGCCCGATGTTGACGACATATAGGTTGTGGAGCAGCCGCCTGAGGAGGCGATGGCGGTGAGTGGCTGCATGTTTATCCAGTTGGATAGAACGCTTACGTGACTGTAGGTTGAGCAAGTGCCTCTGCAAGCTGTCCCCGATGATGCTGGACAAGATGCGAGCGAGTCGTTCTGCCTGGTTGAAGACGTCCCCGCAGACCCCCCGCGGGAAGATGAGGCTGGCAAGGACGTTCTCGACACGCCTTCATTGACAGGCGACGACGACCTAGCTCAGCCTGCCACTGCCACTGCCGAGGCATGTCCCTACACTTGTAATTCGCGCGCATATATTGACTGCTGTTATAGGGAGAGGACCTTGCGCTCCAAACCGACATTTGCGCGGCGAACTTGGCAACCTTGAAGATCACTGGCACCTCCCAGGAGTCTATCTCCTCTCACGTCGCAGTGCCGCCCACCACACCGCGGTCTTCTCCTCCCCTTCCTGCGCGCCCCTTCCACACTATCGCGACGGTGCAGTCCGCATTGCTCTCCGACATCGCCGAAGGAGAAGAGCTTAGTGTCTCGGGGTCCCCTATACCTCCCGCCAGCTCTTACCAACATGGCGTGAACCGGGAATTGTCGTTCGCCTCCTTTGGCTCTTCATACCCTAACACTCCACGGCTCGACTCTACCCCTGCGGCTTCGCGGTCGGTCGTGCCGATTGCTGCTATTGCAACACCTACCCCCAGCGAGAAAGTTCAAGAATGCGTCGTCGTCGAGGGATTGGCCCCTTGTCCTTCACAAATTATCCCGTCTTCTATGCAATCGGAACAGGTCTCGCAACAGCAGCTTTCCCTATCACCCTGCGTACCCCACGTAGATCGTGGTCGTGGTGCGGCTGACAAGGATTGCGCCGACCCGTTTGTTGTCACCGTTCCGCCGCCTAGCACGTATGCAGACGCTACGAACGTGAGCCATCCAGTAATTATTCTCCATCCTAAAACTAAGATGTATTCCGCATTATCAGCTCGCTTTGCAGCAACCGGAATTATCGTCGCAGATTCTCAAACAGCCCCTGTCCTCCACTGAGGCTGATACCCCAGAGGCGCCAGAAGATCCGTCAAGCCCCGTAGGTCTTGTTCAAACACCCCCGAGCACGTTCGAGTGTGTGCAGCCATCTTCTGATCCTCCGCGCGTCAACCTTCCCCAAGTCAACGGCTTCGTGAGGGGTGGACTCCCGCACACTGCGGACCGCCCTAACTGGGCACTGGCCCCAGATGAACCTCCCGCATCCCCTCCCTCCGCGGACAGCTCGAATCGAGCCCGAGCTTCTGGAGAACTCCCGAAGACCAGAGGGAAGAAGCCTAGACAACCACGAGGGGGTAGGAAGAGCTGTGGCGTTACGCCTTCTACTTCGACGGTACAACCTCTAGACAGTGATGCTCGTGACAAGGGGAAGGCACCCGCTACCGACAAAGAAGTGCAAACCCAGGCTCCGCCCGAGGAGAGCAAAGAGCCTCCAGCTTCCATCCGTCCTCTATCGGACTCTGGAAGCAGTAAGGACGCTGGTGAAGCTGCCTCAGTAGCCTGCCCACTGACTGCTCCTTTGGCGAGTGAAGTTAGCCCGGTAGAAGGACCACAGCAGTGGCTCGAGCGCGTCGATGCTTGGATGGGCGACAAGCCTGGCGTCCCCAACGCGGCTGAGGCCTCGGACAAGCCCATCGCTGACACCTCCGTTCCCAAGCCACCCTCCAAGACCCGTACCCACTCGCGTTCCTCCAGTCTGAACCCGGATGCACTTTCCTTCGAGCCGGCCAGAAAGCGCGCCAGGACGTTTACGACGCAGCCACCCACAGCCTCAGTGCCTGGACCAGCAGCGATTCCAGGACCGAAAGCAGTCCCTAAATCCACGGTTCCGCCTGTCCAGAACGGAACCCCCACGGATACCTCACCCGCTAGGCAGCCGTTGGAGTGGTCGGCGGCACTTGGCGCCGATATAGACATTGCACGCCTTAGGCACATGCTTCGCGAGAGCGGCATCCGGGACACTGACAGGCTCCTGGCCTCTGTCGCCGCGCCGACGCCCCAGTCCTCGGGCCGCTCCCGGTCCAACTCAAGCGGAGCCGCGGAAGTGACCCCCCGGAAAGAAAATCACGTCAACCACAGCTCACGCGAACGGAGCTTTTCCGGGATGCTCGATGCGCAGGGTAGGACGTACCAGGCCTCCCAGTCGCACGCAATGCCAATCCAGGTTTCTCCGGGGACGCAGAGGTCACAGTCGCATTTCCAGGGGCCAACTCAGATTTGGCGTTTTGACGGCAACGGCAGCGGTCCATCTCCCTCTCAGCGTCGGTGGAGCGATTTGCACGCTCAAAGGACCGGCTCCTCTCAGCCACAGAACTACGGGCGGGGACGTCCCGGAGACCTGTGGGTTGACGGGTGTTGGGTACCTCATGTCGGACCGCCTCCAGTTCCTGCGCACCTTCGTCCACACAACGGTGCCGCCCCGCCTCCGTTCACACCCTATTACCCTCGACCCAACGACCGCTTCCATCCCTACGCCAGCCCGCAGCGCCCCGCTCCCGACCACGGAGCCGCTCATCATCAGCCGCTTGTCAATAGAGGCGTCCAGAGTCTCGCTCCCAGCACGTCGTCGTCGTCTGCGGGGGCGCACAGGGTCCACTTCGCTTTCCCTGAGAGGCACCCTGGAGGACCCCGTGAGCATCATGAGCACTTTACGCGTCGGCCGACTCCGTACCACGCCGACTACGAGCAGCACTAGAGCTTGAGTTGGCCTCCTTCGCACACGATAACATGAGCTTTCTGAAACTTAGGTCCTATTAGCGTTCCTTATCTTCGAATATGTTACCCAGTGTTTTGTAGACGCTGTTAGCCTCGAGTTCGCGCAAGATACTATTACATCGATCACGCCGTGCGGCGTAACGTATCGGATTCCAAACTCGTGTATACATATGTACAATCCCACTTCCAATCCGGCTAAGCACTAGAACTACAAGAGATCCGAGTCTGAGGCACGGTTCAGACCTTGATAGCCTCTGTGATGCCCTCGATGAGTGTCTGCAGACGCTTCGCCTCGTACTGCGCGAGAGTCGCGTTTTTCTCGATCGTGAATGCCTCGGTGAGGGCAGGGAACGTCGTCGCACCATATCCTGCACATCGACCGCGTTCCAATTAGCCACCGCACCAACGAGCACAGCAAATTACGTCAACGTCAACTCACCGAGCCACTTCCCAGGCGCGACGTCCAAGTTCCTGTACCACTCGCGGTCCTTGATGCCGTCCTCGTGTATGAAGCCGCGCTCGAACGCGACGAGCTTCGCGTTCGCGCGCTGCACCCGCTTCGCCGCCTTGCGGAACTTCTTCATCGGGAACTTGTGCCCGTGGTCGAACGCGCCGACCGAGGCGCTCTCGCCGTCGATCTCGGTCTCGGTCTCGGTCTCGGTCTCGGTCTCGTGCGCGTGCCGCTTCTGCTGCTGCTGCTCGCGAGCCCACGCGGGGGCACGGCCGACGCGGTAATGGCCGGGCGAGAAGGGCAAGAGGCCGCCGTTAGCGCCCCCGCCGCGCGCCATCGACGCGCACTCGAACGGCTTCTCGCGCGCGAGCGACGCCGGGGCCGCCTGTGCCTTTGCCTGTCCTTGAGCGTCGAGACGACGGTGCGCGCAGGCGGCGCCGTCGCGGCCGCGGCCGAAGAGGGCGCGGAGGCGGCAGAGCGCGGTGCGGAACGTGCGCCGCCAGAAGTGGCGGTGGGCGAAGCGGCGGAGGAGCTTGCGGAGCGCGCGCTCGGCGTCGGCCTTCTCGGCGTCGAGTGCGGCGCTCGCGGTGCGGAGGTGCTGGATCGCTGTGCGGAGGCCGGTGAAGTCGACGTTGAGGGAGGTAGTGGAGGCGATCTCCTCGACCCTGTGCGCACGGGCAAAATAGTCAGAATGACGCGCCGGGGGAGGACAGAGAGAAGGGGCGCACTTTTCCAGGTAACCCTCGAGCTCGGTCGCGTGGTGGGTGGTGTTGATGGGAAGAACGATGGCGTCTGCAAGACGGAGAGTTTGCAGACCTAGATGCTTCGCAACGGCGACATGACGGCCGTACCCAGGGTCACCATACACCTCCTGCCACCGTTGAGTATCAAAGACGGAATGGTAGTGGTAGACCGGATCTTGGAGCGTAGAGCCAAAGCCGCCGTTCGTCGAAGCAATCTATTCGATCGAGCGCGTTGGTGAGCATGCGCGTACTAACTGGAATGAACCGGCACGAACACCGTTGCGTTGCACAAAGACTGTGAAGTCGCTGCCAGAGCCCAGGACGCCAACGCCTGTGCTGGTTGCGGCAAGTTCTGCCTCTTGTGCCTCGAACATCGCGAGGGCCTCTTCGTCGGTCTTGTTGCCCAAGAGCACGCCCCTGTCATTCCTAGCATCCCAAAGCGTCTTCCCTTCCTTGGTAGGGTGTGGGAGATCTTCAGCCGCCGCGCGAACGAAATGAGCAAGAGAGGGAGTCGCTGAGAGGCCGAAGCGCGAGCCCGATGCAGAGCCGTCTAAAGGCGCCGTCACTCAGCAAACATGAACGCATACAGTCCTCACATACTACGTACCGAGGTTCAAGTAGGCAACGACGTGCTCGTCGATCCAGTCAGCAAAGTCCTCGCCCCACTCAGTGCTGCCGATAAGACCATACTCTTCGGCATCCCAGCTCGCGATCAGGATGGTGCGAAGAGGAGTCCAGCCCCGGCGCAGAAGGGCGCCGAGACCGCGGATGACCTCGTGTATGGAAGCAGTACCAGAGGAGGGGTCGGCCGCGCCCATGACCCAAGCTAAGGCGATGGTCAGCGTCGGATTGAATAGCTGTCAGAGTACGGGAAATACCATCTCGGTGGTTCCCAACTACGACTACCTCGTCCTTGATATGACCCGGAATGACGCCCATGACGTTCCAGATGGGAATAACCTTGTCATCGACTGCGGAACTCTTGTGAGTTGTACGTGCGCTGAGGCGAGTTGTACCTACCATTGTTCACTAGCTTCACGGTGCGATTCATACCGTACGACTTGATCTCCTCCAAAAGGATCTCAGCGTTAGCCCACGAGATGGGAAGGCTCGGGATGGATGGAATGTTCGTTCCATTCGTCCGAGTGCTGTTCTCGTACGACGGGTAGCCAGGTGTGGTAGGGTCTCTGCATGATGACGAACGGCTAGTGTCAACGACAAATACGGCTGTCCTAGATCCGGGCACGCGCACCCAGGGTAGATAGAGAGGAACTGCGTGCTGCCCCTTTGGACTGAGTTGGGGTTGCGAGCGGGTCCCCAGGGATATCTTTAGCAGAGCGTGAAAGCACGTGAACCTACAATTATGTCGTGCGAAATAGATGCATGCTTACGGTGCGTATCCATTGTCGACCGTCACCGTCCCGTCATCGCGGGGGTCGGAGTAGATCAAGCAGGCGGCCGCGCCGTGCTCTTGGGCACCCTTCACCTACGGTCAAGGTTCAGTATCAATCATAGAAGTTTCTCGTCCTCTATGAAACGGGCGCACCTTCAGACCACGGAAGATACCCCCATAGCGAGTGATAACGATCGCACCGTTCATATCGACGCCTACGCCTCCCGTTCCAACGCTGCCTATATTTGCGATCAAGAGCGGAGAACTCACCTTGTTCGACGAGTGCATCAAAATCCTCCTTCCGTCCATAATTCGCATACACCAACTTGCCCTGCGCGGTACCGCCGCGGCTGAGGCCGTGCCAAGTTGTGACCGCATTGAAGTACTTTCCCGCATCGGGATCGGTGTCGTCCGCGACCTCCTCAAGCTCCGCGCGCCAGACAACGTTTCCTTCGTCGTCGAGGACCTCCAAGGAGTGTTCTAGCGGTGTGTTCATAACGGGGTAGTAAACGTCAATCCATGCCGAAGACCGCGCCTGACGCGGGATGCCGAGCGTCGCCTCGCGCGACTCTGGCGAACCGGCGTCGAAGAGCGGGAGCGCAGCATCGCCGCCGGATGACGAGTGGTGGTGTACACCGAGCTCGGTCTGGAGAAGGCGCAGGAAGTCCTTGGCGGTATCGAAGTCGCCCGTGCTGCCGGCCATGTGCGGCTTGGTTGCGAACTGGCGTGAGGCGGCGATAGCGCTCTCCGCGGTGGGTACGGTGCTTCATGAGCCGTTCGCACAGCGCACAGGGGTGTGGAAACGCGTGTCAGACGATGCCCGAGGGTGCAGAAAGCTGGCTCTGATACGCACAGGAAGAGCTTCTCGGCCTTTTTGCCGTACGGGACCTTGTGTTGGGGGCGGCCATGGCCCCGCCCGTGCCCGTGCCCGTGCCCGCGCCCGAACGTCTTGCCCAGCCAGCGGCCCTCGTGCGCGTCGAGCTCGCGTTCGGTGACGTCCTGCGACCAGTGGGAGACGCAGACGGCGACCCACGCCAGGACCGCGAAACCGAGCAACCGCTTGAGGAGCTGGCGGGCCCGGGGAGTAGGAGGTGTGCGGGGCGGGACGGCGGCGACAGGTACAGGGATCTCTTGCGCAAGTGCACTCTTCAAGCCAGGAGATGGCTTCTCCTCATAGTCGGCCATTATGGTGATAGAGGTGGTGGTGGGTCAAAGAGAAGCGGCAAGCATGGGACTGAAGAGGCGCGAGGTGCTTTTGAAGTCTGGACTCCGAGTCGGAGCGCGGACGAAGGGCAAGTAGCGCTACGGATGACGGCATATATTCATATTCGAGCTACATGGCGCTTATTCTCCTATGATTCCCCTAGTAGTCCTTCCCATCATCAGCGCTTCAGCAGCTTCGTTACGCTGGTGGTTGACTCGCAGGGCAATCGCAAGCTGCGCTCTTTTCGTACGTCTCCTACTTTTCCGTCCCCCGGCCCTGATCAACGTCCGTGTCGGGTATCTACCCGTTATCAGTATGGACCACGTTCAACACAGTCCATCGTAAAGCAATAATTGCCAAAGCAGCATTGACCCTAATCTACGTTCTAATCGATGATACATATACTATCATTAATACATGCAGAGTTCTCACTTCATCGTCGCCTTCACAGGCCTTGCTCCAATCCAGCTGAAGGAACCTTGTCTACCTGACGGTATATCGAACAGGCAGTCGAGGAGGCTACAGGCACACGCTATCTGTAACCGTCGCGATCCCGTGGGAACGTTGTGGTCACACGATGTAAGGGAGAGCGGACGAGGCACAGACAGGTTGCAAGTCTGCTGGTATTCGCAAGTACGCTGAGCAGCTACTACCACGACTCTACACACATATATACGATTCTTTGGATGGTCCGTGCGCTATCGTCAGGGAACGCCCCCATCTACGGGACGTATGGAGCTCCGGGGTACCGCGAGGTCGAGCGGGTGCCGGCCGATAACGTGACCTGGGGAGTAACGCGTGACCGAGAGACGTGTCCGTTACATACGCCCTCCGAGTATCGCCTCCCTGCGATACTCCGCTCTACTGCCCCGTCTCCATCGCGTTCGCGTTTTTCCCCCCTTTCTTCTTCTTCTTCTCGCCCTGCTTGTCCTGCTTTTCC
>NDFF03000020.1:0-164689 GCA_002150815.3 Grammothele lineata
AGGTATGTCTTGTCTATGTCTTGGGTCAATGAAGGCTGTCTTACAGATACCCTGAATTGTCTTGTAAATACCTCAACCCTTTTGTGCAGCTTTTAATGTATTTACCTAGCTTCATGATAAGTCTTGATATACGAGCCATTTAGTCTCTGTGCTCCAAAGTCTTCATTCAAGTCTTTACTTATGGTCTTAGCTGGTCTTAGCCAAGACCAAGGGCAGTCTTGACAAGAATTTGACGCTGCCCAGTGAAGACCACTCAAAGACACCGGAAGACAGATGGACCTTTCCTGATGTAGCTGTACGAGAAAGGTCCTCCCCAAGCGGCCCTCCAGCGAGCCGGACTCCCCCATCCTCCTCGATCTCAGGCGACCCTGCAAATAACGCTGGCTCGGAAGACGAGAGAGCTGGACGAGCCGTTTCCAGCAGTGTCGTCTCGCTGCCTGACATGATCTCGCGGTACATTGACTTACGCCGACTGCTGAGCCGCTGAGATTGGGAGAACACTGGCACCCGGTCCTCGGTGATTTGACTCTCCCGGGAGGAAGGAGTTGCTTGCACTGCAGCAGGCGGGCACAGTTAATTCTTCTACGCAGGTTCCTCTAGTAATACACAGAGTAAGACGCTCACCATCAAAGACTTCTATGACAGGACTCGATGTCGCCTTATTCCTTCTCCTTAGAATGAGAACGAGTGCACCGCACATAGCTATCAGAACTGCTGCGCCGAGAGCTGCACCGGCAATGATAGCTCGATGGCCCAGCTTATCTGAAGCTGCACTAGCTGAAGAAATGGGAAAGGAGGTATTTATGATCGTCGAGGTTGCGATCGTTGTCCACAGCTGAGAGGTAGCTTCAGCTTGAGAGTCGGTAGTCTCGACTACGATACTGGTCATTGTGAGAATGCTGCTGTTCAACGCCGCTGCTGGAGGAAATAAGAGAGCTATTCGCACATCGTCGAGTACTGAACTTACGCATTACGGTGGGTATCGATTGAAAGGCTCCAACATCCGTCTTAGTGGAAGTCATAGTCATTGGGTCACTCGTTGATGAAGACGTTGCTTCAACAGGTACGGATCGTGTGATAGTAGTTGTTGTAGACGAATTATTTGCGTCCGACTCGCTAGGTGGAATTCCAGGTGTTCCCTTTATGACTACTTGCATCGCATCCAACATGATGCTTCCATGACCATGGTTGGCGATTTTGAGCGAATGGAGTGTCGTTGGTGCGAGTGAATGAGATACATAGAGCATAATGGGAAGCTGGTCATGAGCCGAAATCCGAGTTTTAGCAAAGATAATCGGCACGCCGCCGTCTATTGTGAACGTCACGTTCGCAAAAGACAGGTTATGAGTGTCGTAATAGCCGTTTACAATGACCGCACTTCCTGTCAAAACCGTTTCAGTACATGTTCTTGAGTAGTTGGATAATAAGGCGAACCGGTAAAAGAAAACACCGCAGAAGCGTCTGAGTTGGTCCAATGGCCTCCCTTCTGGTAGTACAACGACTGTGCCTCGGTGTCGACGTATGTCCAATCGCCTGAATACGTAATGGCAACACTCTTGTCGTCGTAGCAGCTGGAGTTTGCACTAACTGTGCAAGAGGCAGGATCCATAATCTTGAAGAGCGCTAAAAGGTGAACAGGTTCTCGGAGGTGAGCAAGAGGGGGTGTGGGTGTATGAAAGCGTGAGGGGCAACCACTTAGCAGTTATACAATCTATCGTGCTGATAGCTATCTGAACGGTATGCACAGGCACTGTCTACACCGTGATAGTTCTGATATCGAGGAGCCGAGGGCTACACCAAGTCCACGGAAGTTCTGTTGTCCTCGCGTGATAACAAACACCGTTTACTGCTTACCCGACCCTCCGCCGACAAGACGTACGCAAATCGCGATTCTGATGAGTGTTGCAATTTCCGCGTCAACAATATGTGATAAATTTGCCGGTGGCGTCGGGAAAAGCATAGAAGCTCCCATACGTACATAGAGAGAAGCGGAAGGTTATACGGGAACAATCAACTTACTTTTGGCGGTGAAACCATCTAATCTCCGAGCAGAGTCGTGGTAGCCACCTGAATCAACCAGTTGGGTTGTTCGGCATCCACGTTGGTGCGGCGTCAAGAACTTCGAGTAGACAGGTCACGGTTTGTGCGAAGGCATGAAATACATCAAGCTAAAGCACGGGAATACTAAAGTTCTATGAAGCAGAAGAATTCGGCGAAGCCAAATGGTCGTTCAGAAATGTGGTCGATAGTGAGCGGCGACTAATCAGGAACGGAGTCACGTGAATACTCACGTCCTCCACGTGGCGTCGACACTGCCCGTCTTGCAGCAGCGCCTCGATTGCCACTTCCTTGATGCCTGCAAAGTGACTTCAACGCACGACGCTTCTGCGATGTGAGGGAGTTGGGGAATTCTTCAAGGTGACAGTCCTCACGTCAATCTTCTCTGCTTCCACTGACGCCATATAGTCATTTCGCACTCCTCCGATCGCAGGGTCGCTGCGCCACTGTCTCCCTCGTCGATAAATGGTTGATGACAATAAGGATATGCCGCCCTTGAACGATATGGACTTCTGTGACTCCCACGTCGCTCACAACTCGCGTGTTCCTCGTCTCGTTCGAGACCTATCAATCTTCGCAGAGGATGATCGTATGCTGGACGAGGTAGTCGACGTCCTTCACAAGTGCTGGGCTGTACATACCCTGCGATTATGCCTCACGAACCCTGACCTCCTTCCTGATATGGACCCTCCGCTTCTACAAGACCCTATGTGCCGACTGATGAATCCAGACGCCTTCATGTGATCTCACGATTGGCCGATATTCGACTACCCTACCTTCGCTGCTTCTCGAGCTTATCCGCCACTGCGACAGCAATTCTCTACTTCGTACACAACAACACAACCATAGAAGTGCTCTTCCTCCGTCCCGCCCGCATGCACCTCGGAGCAGATGCTCCTCCTCAAGTTTTGCCACAGGGATGTCGTGTCCTCGAATTCACTGCCAGGCCGTTCTACTATCTCACGCCTGCTCGCGCGCTCACGCATCTGCATCTCACTGAGCACGACCCGTTCATAATCTAGACGATAATCCACCTTCTCAGCACGCAGCTCGTCAGCGGACGAGATACACGATGTGCCAGGCGGCTTGTTCTGGGACGGTGGGATCATCTGGTCCCTCGAAGAGCTGCTAGACACCTTCCCTTTCCTAGCTTATCTCGAAGTTCACATGAACGCGGTACGTTCGTTCTGCAGACCTATTTCTACAAGCTATATGCTCTTCTAACTCAACTTATCCTAGGAACAATGCAACACCGTAATATTCGGTTACGACCAGCGGAGATTTGGACTCCATCCCATAGATTAGCATATACCGCGCTATGCGTTTTGGCGGGCTCCGGAACCTAGGCCCGTGCCCATGATAATCGCATGGGTATTTAACTGCTCGTATGATCTTTCCAGTGCTATCTCGACGCAATGCGATCAGATGGCCGCGAATCCATTGCACATGTGGTTGTTGTGGTTGGGCGCGATGATGTATGGAGGAGTTCCGAATACGTCTATCAGGCTAGCGGAAGACGGGCGGACGATCGTGAAAGATGAGGGCTCGAGGTTGCGCAAGGTTACTGGAGGACTATATAGAGCGACGGGGGATAGCCTTACATGATCTCGATGCGCTGAGATATGCTACTGAGGTCCTCTACTGCCTGTGGTGTAAGGAGGAGGAGGCGTTGGTGGCTCCGAGTCGCTAGTCTGCTCGCCAGTCTGCTGACGTTCTTGTATCTGGAGGTTACGCATTCAGTCACGGACCGCATAGTATGTAACCTTAGGGGCCTACATACCGCGCCTGCCTCGTCATGTGTCGTCCCGCGGTCCCTTTCGTTCGTGTTTGAAATCGCAACGGTCGTAGTTGAGGAAGAATTGCCTTGCTGAACGGTGGCGTTATACAGAGACAGAAGTCTTGATTCTTCTGGTTTCTCATTGGGGACGCGTGCGTACAGAGGTCGCGCTGGTTCGATGAGCCTGTGGGGAGCGCGCGCCGCCCTGATGTGCGGGAGTCCACGCAGTGGAGTGCGAGAATATTCGTCGATAATATGCGCAGCATCGGTAGCGTTGGCAGAACCTGTTTCCATGCACCCGCTGTCAATGTTTGACCTTGACGTACTCTGGAGGGCGGAGACGATCCTGCGTGGGTATAGTATTGAGGATGCAGAGCAGATCTTCTGAAGTGCAGTCTTCCGCGAGTGCGATCTTTCGCTCGGTGGAATGTCTTTGTTAAAGGCTAGGGTGACACAGATGTGGGTGAACAAAGAACATAACACTATTCTTGACAGACGCACCTATCTGCTGGGGAGCAACAAATATCACTGGGTAGGTCCGTTGTGCCATTTCCTGCTTATCGCGCCGACGAAGATGCACCCAGACGCACAGGCCGCTGACACCGAGGCCGCCTACGAGGCACGCCAAAATGATAATCGCAGTTGTCATTGAGCTATTGGTAGCCGAAGGTCTTGTATGTACCCCTGAAGGGCTACATTTCCCTCCGATGGGCGTCGAATATAGGCAGGTCGCGTCTGATCCGGGAAGTACAACAAAGGATCCAGATACCGCGCTGCGTCCATGGCTGTCGTTGACCTCGAATGCGATGGACGTCCCTGCGCTCACGTTTACCGTCCATGATGCAGGCGAGCCCGATATGCTGTAAAAGGATGCGTATGAAATGCGGGGAGCGCTTGAGGGAGCGAAAGCGAGCAGCGTGTACGGAGGAGTCCCGCCTGACCAGTCTACCAAGATAGCTTCACATTGTGCTGGAGGATATGGTAGACCTAAGTAGAACGAGTTTTGAGACAACGCGCAAGGAAACAGGAAACAGAGTGTGATTTGCAGGACGATTGCGTGAACGCCTATGACACGACTTGAGACCATAGGCGGTAGTACGTCCGAGTAAGGAGTGCTGTATTCCGTGACAGGACTTCAAAAAGGGCTGTAATCTGTTGACGGAATATGAGACGTACCTAGGTTGTAGAAGAGGTTGCTGGACGTTCCTTCCGTTTAGTTGTAAGTATAATCTGCCCGAAGTCATCCCTCATAAACGAATACATTCCGTTGCTACAGAGTGCACGCTCGCTTCGTTCATCAGGAATAAATTCATGCTCCTTTTTTAGTCTTAGGTGCTCTTATTTCAACATTACTGGCAGTGTCATATCCATTGTGTCCTTATTGCATCTGAAGCCATCTTAGATGATCTGCTCAGCACTTAATCATCACACTCTTGTATTTGATGGCTTGATATTATCATATTATTCTGTCTCTGCATCCGTCTTCTTGTATTTGACTGGTCTTGCACATTGGACAGTACTTATTGGGTAGCCATCTTTAAGCACAAGTAGAAGCCATTTTCAAGGTGATTCACAGTGTTTATAGGACCAAGTATAGCAGACTGAAATGGCACTCCAAACAATAAATGATGCCCTTTCCAGCCATCATGATGTTGAAGACAGCCTATACCATTCAGATGATGTAAATGTCAAGAAAAGATGATCAAAGTGACAGCAGCACTCATCGCAATGATTTCAGATGCCACAGAGGGCTTCCAGCTAAAACAAGGTAAACCTCATTAGCATAATATGCGTCTCACAGGTCATTAAAGCCCTCTCAGACCCTACAAGAATGCTGAACACTGCAATCAAGCCGTTGTACATATCCGTTAATATATGCTGCATACCAGAGCCACTACATTTCAGATATCCACATATCGGTCTATACCACCCTCACATAGATCATATAGATTGAATACGATACAAAGACAACCCAAGCCATTCGTATCAAACAGTCCATACCGCTCATACAGCGAAGACGAGGCTTCAAGCATTCATGTGCTGGAGACCCTTCAGACCGTTCATATGGCGCAGGCAATCCACACCGCTCATATTGCGAAGACGCTTCAAGTGTTCATGTGGTGGAGACACTCCAGACCGTTCATACGGCGAAGACGCTTCAGACTGTTTCCATCCCATGCAACCAATAACACCGTTCATATCCAACATGCCAGCATCATACGGAAGCAATTGTGATAGACGACTGATTACACAACAGGGAGCAGGGCGGGAAGGAATGCTAGTAGTGGGGGAATAGTGAATGTCCATAGCGACGACAGGGTTGAACCTGAGGGCAACAGCATTGAGCAACAGTACAGGGGGGGATATGGGCCGTCATCTGCACACGGGCCTGCGCTAGGGGACGACGGCAATGGAACATGGGGAGACGTTGAGACGATGCGGGCATCCATAGCAGCAGCATGCAGATAGCGACGGGTAAGGCGAGCAGCAACATGATCCTATGAACAACCGGTAGCAATGTGAGAGCACAAACACAGGGAGAGCGACGAAATGTGAACGCGTGTACAAAGATCCTCGGTTCTTCCACGACGAAAGGGGCCTACGCAAACGAGACGACGACGGCGACGAGAGCCGCAACGGCGGGCACAGCCTCGCACAAGGTGCCCCTGATCCTGCTGACGTCGGTCCATGCGCCTGCCAACCCTAGCAGCCTTACCGTGACGACAACGGCGGCGTAGCAGGTGCATAGGCTACGAGGGAGGGCATCAGCCCCGTATACAGCATGACATTTATTGCTCACCACCGTTCATTCCTAGCCCGCATCAGTCGTCCCCATCCTCATCAACTGACATGTCGGCAAAATCGAAATCGGGAGGCAGCCAATCCGGCGCCGTGTACTGGCCAGCTGCCTTCGCGCTCGCGCTCTCAGAACCAGCGCACTCCAAGATCTTCTGCAGGGTATCGGCGCGGAGCTTCTTGGCGACCGACGAGCAGTCGGTGGTCCACTTGCTGGACGACGTGCTTCGGAACTCGTTGTCGCGGGTCGTCTTGGTCGGGTCTGACGGGCAGACGGCATCCTTGACCTCCCACCGTCCCCGGCCATCCTTTTTTTCCTTAAAGCCGACCTGGTCGGAGGCCCAGAGGGTACAGGCGCGAGCCGCCTGTTTGCGTATTCAGTGAGCAGTGACAAGCGACGATGAAGGAGCGCGCACCGCAGCAGCGGCGAGACCGATGGCCCCATACGGGAAGTTGTCCTTGCCCTTGGGCGTGTATCCCTCAATGGGGACGGCGCCCTTTGTCGCCTCGAAGTGCGTGGCAAGAGAGGCCAGCACGATGGGGCTCTGGAACGCATTCTGCAATGATCGTCAATAACGAGCGATGGGGGAGAGCCGGCGGCGCACCTTGTGCGAGGTGCCCCAGAGGTCCTTGTACATGATCTGTTTTGTGACTACTAGCCGTTTGAGGATCGCGCGGCGCTCATCGTTGTCAGAGAACTTGTCGTCATTTTCCAGCAGCCACTCGGACAGGGAGAGAACAGCCTTCCGGCCGAAGGCATGCTTCCACTCGCTTACCCGCTGCTTAACCTGCTCAAGGACTGAGATGAATAGCGAAGTAGATGGGGATCGAGGGCGTTAGTATGCGTACCAACTTGTGGAGGGTGTCGTCCTTGACGAAGGTCCAAACGAAGGCGCGCCCATAGCGGTTCTTGGGGCCATAGACAATATCCCATGCAGCTTGGACGGGGGCAACGGGGAGCGAAACCCAGGGGTTGCTGAAGGTGCCCACGATGGCTAAGACGGTGGGGAGAAAGATACGCCTCCACCGCGTCTCCTCCTTCAGCACCGGCGGCAGTTTCGCATTCCCAGACCCCGTCCCGGTGTCGCAGTCGATAACGATGGGCTAGATGGCGACACGATTAGAACGCTATCAGCAGAGGGCTGCATCCTTACCTTGTGCTCTGTGCTCCCATCGCCACCCTTAAGCCTGACGTCGCCTCCCTCTTCGTCCTCGTCTTCGTCCTCGTCCCCGCCCTCGTGCCCACCCTCATCTCCGCCCTCATCCTCGCCCCCGTCCCCGTCCCTGTCCCCGTCCTCGTCCTCGTCCTCGACCTCGTCCTCGACCTCGTCCTCGACGTCCTCGTCCCCATCCTCGTCCTCGTCCTCGTCCCTCACCTCAGACCCGTCCCCATCCTCGTCCTCGTCCTTCACCTCGGCCCCGAGCACATCGCCGACAAACTCAACACCCCCATCGCGCTCCTCGTCGCTGCCATCGCCGGTGACATCGATGACATCATCCTTAGCCGCGCCCTCATCATCGATCTCCATAGTGTCAAGGGCCACGGAGGAGTTGGCAGGGCGGCGGGGAGTGCGAGCTTTCAACTCCCGGCACCGCTTGAGGGCGGCGAAACCGTCTATAAGGGCGCCTGTGTCGCTGGCCTTCCGGACGCGCTTCGGTGTCTCCTTGGACGGCGTGGCGGAGGCGCGCACGCCTTTCGAACGAGGCCGGGACGCATTCGAAGCGCTCGATGGTGGAGGCCCGGCAGCGGCCGATTGCGCTCGAGAGGATGGGGCCGATCGAACTCGAGTGGGTACCGGGGCCGAAGCATTTCCGCGAGCCTTGGATGGCGGTCGGGACGTCGCTGGCGCTGAGGCGGCCTTGGTAGGCAGCGGGGCGGTTACGGCTTCAGCACCCTTTGCCTTGGTGGTGGCAGGGGCGGCCTTGGGCTTGCGGGGGGGCGCGTTTTTAGCAGGGATGGCCTTCTCAACCTCCTCTATCTTGATGAGGGCCTGGTGACAATTTCAGGCCAGTCAACCGGATGGGATAAGGAATCGTATGGGTGCTCAAACTCACGGAGCCGGTGGTCCTACGACCAGGCGTGGTGTACGCAGCGGGGCTGGGCGCAGCCGCCTTCCTCTGAACCTGAGCTGCTTTCTCAAGGATCTGATTCTCCCTTCCATCAGCCTCGTCCTCAGAGCGTGCGTACCCAGCCTCCTGAGGGGCGGCAGGCTTTTTGGGCCTTTTCGCCTTCTTGCCCTTCGACTTCGTGGCGCTATAAACGAGGGGATAGTGAAACAGCACAGGCGTCGAGGGGGCGCGTTCGAGGGTGAGCATAGTTGTAGGCGTGGATGTAGGGCGGATGGGCGTTGTAGGGCTATCGTCGTCAGCAATGTGGTTGAGTAGGAAGAGGCGCAGAGACATACGTGGCATCAGTCTCAGACACGTGCCCGGCCTCCTGGTACGCCGCACGTGCTTGAGCGATACGGATGCGAACCGGAAGGCCGTCCCGGTCGGACTCGTCGGCATTGGACTTGGACTTTGATTTCTTTGAGGCAGGCAACTTGGAGGCCTCACCTTTCTTTTTGCCGGACGGTTTCGACACGGCCTTGCCCTTCTTCTTACCCTTGGCGGGGGCCGCCTCGTTGAGCCCACTGGGTGCTGACTCGGACTCGGACTCGGACTGGGACGGCGAAGGGCTGGGGCTAGGGGTGGCCGCCTCCTCTGGAATGTCATCCATCGCAGGTGAGATAACGCGCTTGCGTTTAGACCTCCCTCTAACAGCGGCGGGGGTCTCGTTGCCACTACCGGTGCGAACTAACGCCTCCGCCATCGCCCGAGGCTGCTGCGACCGAGCAGCCGTTCGTCCAGACCTTCGCGCCGCCTGATCCTTAAGCATGGCCTCCTCCATCAGCGCAAGCTCCTTCAGGCCCTCCCTCCTCTCCTTCTTCTGGCGTGCAGCCTCCGCCTTGGCCGACTTGTCTTTGGACCCGGCGGCCTTTCGAGCCGGACCCTTGACGATCTCACCGGGGTGGGCTTTGAGGGAGGAATCGCGAAGCTTCATGGGCGTTGTCATGGCGGTGGGCAACGAGAGGGTCGGGGAGGACACTGGGTGAGTGCGCAGAGGTACTGCAGGGAGGAGGACGGGCGTAGAGGTAGAAAGGCGAAGTGTGCCGGGAGCTTACAACGGAGTATAAACGCGTTGTCGGCGTCTGTTTGACAGAGTCGTCACCCACCGTCGTCCACGCGTTATTTAGTGTCATTCGCTTGTAGTTTGGCAGCATTCCATACGACGGAACGTGAATACCACCAGGTTGACCGGTGACGACGTGATTATTGGGCATCATGATGGCTGAAAGAGGCAGGGGAGGGCACGCTCCGGGGCGCGTTCTTCGAGTGCTTCTAAACGCGAGAATGACGCGCACGTTATCGCGGTCACGTGCGTGTCAACAAGCTTCAAAGCGTATAACTTCCTGGAATTCTCCCCTTGCGCCGCACCGCAAGCAGCCGTTCGTCGAAACGCGCCCCTGCCATCCGGCGGCTGCTTGAATGGCCGCGCCCTCTCTCCTCTACATCCAGCCCATGAGCAGCCGTTCGTCGAAACGCGCCCCTGCCATCCGGCGGCTGCTTGCACGGCTGCGTTCCCTCCCTCAGTACCTCGATCCTATGAGCCGCCGTTCGTCGGAACGCGCCCCCGCCATCCGGCGGCTGCCCATGCGGTCTGCCTCAGCCCCGTACTCAACTGCACCAATTGCATGCTGCGCCGGTCGGCGATCTGCAATAGGCGACCAACAACGTCCATACACGGTGAGCAGCCCATTTTCAACACATCCACGCACAGGCCATGCAATCAGGAGGGCGTGATGGGCGTGGAGGTGGAGGTAGAGGGGGAATAGTTGGATTTTGGGGCGCGGGCTGCGGCTCATTTGGACCAGAGCCTTCATTCCGCTCACTCATCTTAGGCGGCGCGCATCGCCCATTGCTTTAAACGCTGCCAGCCGGATGCATCGCGGGCGCGTCGTTGCGTTGAAGGAGGATTCATAGGGAACGGGTCCGTACTGAGACATAAATGTGCCCATATGGCATTTGGAAAATGATATCGATTGAACGATGGCGACTGCAACGAAATTCAACCAAATGAAAAACGCGTCGGAGGGTGAGGAGAAACGGGGCGAAGGGGGAACGCATGCGTGCGAAAGGAAGGGGCAGAAACTCGACGCGAGCATGCCAGTGGAAGGCATCCTGTACAGCGTCCGAGACAGGCGGAGGGAATGAATGTATAGCTAAGGCGCATGGAATGCGCGATGGCGAGCCGCCAAAGCCAATACCGTCCTTGCACGCCGTCCGTCCGCCATCGCCGCGACACAGGCGAGTGAGCTCGGCCGCCCTCACGACCCCCCGCTGCTCTCACTCAGTTAGAAGCGACTGCCTGCCATCGCGCAGCTCCACCGTCAGCGGGTCCTCGCTTGTACAGCCGCCACCGCCCGGCCTTGGCACCATTGGACGTCGGCGGCCGGGTAAGCACAACGGGCTCCATGGGGGATAGCGTCTGCGTCGGTCCCGTCGAAGCTTGATCACGAAGGCTGTCGGCGGGTCCAAACGGAGAGAAGTAAACTCGATCGACATCGGCGAACAAAATCGATAACGCACCAACAGGGCCCGGGTGAGATATTGGATAAGTTCCGTCATCTGAACGACGCCTTCCACGCGCTGTTGGATCGAGGCATATCAGCATCTTACATGCAACACGCGCATCGAAACGCCCACGCACTTGCATCCACCGCGTGGTCGCCTAAGGAATCCGGAAGGGTCTGCCAAATTGGCGACGTGTTCGCCGTGGTAGCGGGTCTCCTCCAGATGACTAGGATCCTGCCCGCCATTAGTGCCATTCGCAGCTGTGGTGCCATTATGCGACGGCGCGATCCGTGGCGACTCCAGTATTCGCTCACCTTAGATCATCTCGTACGCTAGGTGCTCATCGCGCTGGCTTGCGTAGGGCCGTAAACAATCCAATTTCAACGTGTAATCGCGAGGAGTCCCCGCGGTCGTCCGCGATGTGGGCGAGTTCGGCGTCCGGATGGGCGTGACAACGACCTCCGTGGAACAAGGCGCCGTACGGTTACGTCGCACCCAGTCCTATGGCAGAATATCCATGAAGGTAAGGGGCAGCGGATGAGTGCACGCGATATGGCGATCATCTGGGTTTTTGACACCTGATTCGCTTGTCATCGAGGGGAACCGCGAAGGAATAGGAATTGCGATCTGTGTTCAACGTTCAACAATGGACGAGGAACTGTCTACATGCCCTGAAATAGGGTTCCGTACCGAGCAGTTTGACCCCAACATGTTGGCCATCCTCCCAAGTGACGAACGCTTTCGTCGCTTGATCCGTAAAGGGTGGGCTAAATCCGGTACATTTTGGTCAATGCCTGTCTCTGAGCGACGAGCAATCAGTTTATGATGCCCACGCAGCGTTCACACGACTGTGACTTACCCCTTTGCTTCTCGAACCAGAGATCCCGCCAAGTTGCGATATTCGCGTTGTCGACGACCCCATACCGATCGAATTTGGCCTGCGAAGCGTACTTTCGTCAGCGAACATAGGAGGAAACCGAAGGATGGCCTTACCGATACCGGCGGCGCAGAATCATACGGGGTTGTTGCGCTTGAGAAGGCATCTAGTGTCGTGTTACCTCGTGAAGGCGTCCCTTAACCGGCATACGGTAAGGTCGATGGGGGTGCGACATCGAACGGGGCGCTGCTCATGCTCGGTACCCGAGGAACGTGTTGGGGGAGGGACCGTGCTATGCGTGGTACTGCTAAGCGTCGTTGACGTACGCTTGTGGTCGCGCCCCGCTGCAAGCATCGGGGACGCTACGAGCGGACGGTTCGTAGTGAGCCGCTGCTGGCCGGAAGAAGCATGCGGACATGGGCCCATTTGATCCTGCTGGTACTGGTGAGGAAAGCGACATCGGGTCCCCAAGCGAGCCCCGCTGAATCGACCGCTGCATGCCGTGCGTACGAGGGTGAGGCTGCACCTGCGACATGCCAGGCATCATCGAGGCCCCGAGCCGATCTGACTGCGAAGAGAATGGGTACCCGCACCTGTATGTGTCCCGGCTGGCTCATCAGTCCTATATCCCGCGACATTCCGCCCGCTTGCATCCGCTGCTGCCGTGGCTGACGCAGCGGCGTTGTATCTGCGACGCCATGCCTCTCTGCATTCCCGTTCAGAGCCGTCTCCCGTTTGCTCGATCAGTCGATGTGGGTCGAGTGCCGTTACGAGAAGTGGCCAGGGGAAGATGATGGCTGCAGAGCTAACGGTGTGAGCGACGGCATGGGGGCAACGAAGTCGGTAATGGGTAAGGAGACGAAGGAGTGTGGGGCGGGCCGCGACGCCGAAGGACGTTTTGATCACGTGCTGTGCGCCCCGGAAGACTTTGCGTTGTGCGGAACTTGTACCACAGTAACGCCAAACGGAATACCTGCTCGCGGTCCGTTTGTCCTCTCCCCTTCCCCTTCCTCTTTGCCTTCGATACGTCTTGAAACTCCCGTCACGCCTCCCGCCTACTCAACATGCCAAAGCGGCCTCGGTCTGAGCGATCCCCTGCAGGTAGGTGGCGCTTGAGTCCTCGAACCCATGCGCACCCCATTCACTCCTTGACCAGTAGAGCAGCGTACCCCCGCATGGCCTCAAACATCGGCCTTAGTTGGCGACTGCTTCCCCTTTAAACGCTGATTAACGGCTGACCGCTCGCATAGGCACAATGTGGAACTCGTTCGGGAAGAATCTACTCCCCATATACCCCGATTTTCGCGAGCGAGGATCTCGATATGCGCCCCCTGTTGGAGGCGGCGATGGAGAGGCATCTGTCTGAAGGAGCGGGCCAAGGGTGCGATGTTGTGCTTGGAGAAGAGGCTATAGAGAACGAAGGTGCGTAGGATGTCGGCACGATACTGGTGGCTCACGCTCATCCCTTGCCTGCCAATGCCCGCGATCGCCTTCAGCTTACCCCTCCGCTCCCCCTTCCCATACCGTGCCAATGCTACCAGAGGGACGCGCCATTCCAATCGCCTCCCCACCGTTGAACTCGACCGCCCTACGCACCCCGTCGGATCCGACTGCGCTCTCAGTCCCATCGGGCAGCGCGGGGACGACGGGGTCCAGGACTCGCAATAAGCGCTATTTCCAGAAGAAACGCGACGCCAGGCGAGGTGCCGACCCATCCAAGCCCAAGAAAGCTGCGCTAGTTCGGGCATGTGCAGCTGAGCCGATCGTTACGAACGTCTCAATTGAACGCCCTGCCGAACGGGATACGTCCCCCTCGGCCCCCATTGCGCCCCGTAGCCCGCATGGTCCAACCGTCAACTTCGACCGTCATCACCTTCCCATCTCCAAATCCTACTGGCAGGGCATCAACCTACCCCGTGAATCCAACAGCGGCACGCTCGACGGGCTGAGGGCTGAGGGCTTCAAATACATAGGCTGGAAGGGCCTGTAGGTGCCTCAAACCCTGGACGCGTCTGCCAAGCTAAATTGGGCCTCTGTAGGGACTCGCACCCTTTGGTTGAGCAGACCTGGGGAAAGATCATCGCGTGCTTGGCAGGGTCTCCGGCGGGAGGCGGGTGGGAGGGCGTGGTTGAGGGGGCCAACAGGGAGTTCGCGCAGGCCCGTCAGGACCTCGATCAGGCGGGATGCGAGTACGATCATCGTCGCGGCCCATTTTGGGCCCTCAACTCTGGGGAGTCATACGGTGCTGGGCAATCGGTAAGCAACCGCTTCATACCGGCGCGGTGGCCTCATTAAACGCTTGCAGGCCCCCAACAACGTCGTTCTCAAGAAGCAGAACCGCCAGGTAATGGATCGCCTTCTTAACAATGCCTACATCAAGCGTATAGCAGGCTTTCAAGACGGTGAGTTTGGCTATTGGAATTTTCGTATACCCATTGAGCGGCCATCGCTGCAAAAGGCGCCTTCAAGCTGTGGGCCCCTCGGCTTCACGAGTACTACGACGACACGCTCAAACGGCTTAATGCTCATCATCCCCACCTGCATCGCAACTTCGAACGCTCGGTCTTCGCCGCAGCCACGGCCAATCTAGGTCCGCAGACCATCACTCGACCACACATTGACCATCTGAACCTCCCAAACGGTTGGTGCGCCATCACGGCCCTTGGACGATTCGATCCAACGCGTGGTGGGCACCTTATTCTCTGGGACCTGCGGCTCATCATCGAGTTCCCGCCCGGTGCAACTATCCTCATCCCCTCCGCGATTTTCAAGCACTCGAACCTACCCATCGCCGACGACGAGGTTCGCTACTCATTTACACAATATTCTGCTGGCGGCCTCTTCCGTTGGGTTGCCAATGGCTTCCGCTCTCAAAAGGCCTTCGATGCTGAGGGTCAGAGGCGTGAGGAAGCCGACGAGGCTCGGTGGATGAGGGGCATGGACCTTTTTAGTACGATGGAGGAGTTGAGCCGTATGGCTGGGAAGTAAAATTCTCGAATCAATTTTACATGTCTCGTATCGCTATGCAGGGGCCCATGGCTCATCATCGAGCCCCTGCCCGGTGGGCCATCCTCATCCCCTTCGCAATCCTCAAGCACTCAAGCCCTCCCTTTGCCCTATTACCAGCTTCGCTACACATTCCCACAGTATCCCGCTGGTGGCCCCCTCCGTCTGGCTTCCAACGGCTTCCAACGGCTTCCATTCTCAAGAGGCCTTCGATGCAGAGTGTCAGAGGTGTGAGGAAGCCGATGAGGCCCTGTGGGCTGGGGGCATGGGCCTTTTTGTACGATGGAAGGAGTCATATGGTTGGGAAGTCGCAGGGCCTTGACGCGAAGGAGGTTGTTAGACATCAGAAGCCAGAAGCCGCTGCGGAATGCGTGGTCCCTTTCGCTCATCACATCCGTCACTTACTCCTGGATTGAGCTCTCCTACCGACCATCCAAGGGCGGTTGCACGCATCTCCAGGTAAGTAAACTCGTTCTTCCTCGATCAGAGACCTCGACTGCTACTTAAGGCCTTAGTTTGCTTGCGGAGTGGACCAAGCCCACACAGCCCACCCCACTCGAACCTGAACACCTCTGTCTTGCAATGGATGCTACTCCCTCCGCCTCGCGCTTCCCCTGCCCGGTCACAGGTTGCCTCCGCATATCTCGCAATGTGACCGAGTATCACAACCACCTCAGTCGCGTCCACCCCGGCTTCGATGCTCTTGAGCTGCCTCACCTTCGTCTCCTTGTGAGCGACGACTCCGACGGCGGCGACGGCTCCGGTGCCGTCCCTCAGAGCCCGTTGAATCGCCAGAGGGAGCGCGCCCTTATGACTGCATTCCGTACCCTCCCACGCATGTAAGCCTTAACTCGTTGATTGACTTTGCACGAGCTCAACCATTACTTCGCCGGCCACGATTTTCAGAAATTTCTTAGTCCAAATGTCCGAAATACTGCGCCAGCAGAACGGCGAAGACAGCGACGACGGCAACGACGGTAACAACAGCAACGGCGGTGGCGACGACGACGACGACGACGACGACGACGACGACATGCCGGCTCTCGTGTCAATCAGCGACGATAGCGAGTACGATGACTCTAGCGACGATTACGATTACGGTGACGATGAGGACGAGGGGGACGAAGACGAAGACGAGGACGAGGACGAGGACGAGGACGAGGACGAGGACGAGGACGAGGGGGACGACGAGGCCGACGAGGATGACGATAGCGACCGCGGCAGCCCTATGGTACTCTCCTCGCCCACGGCCGCCACGGGTGCCGACAGTGGTTCACGCCCGTCCTCACCCGTCGAGCCCGACGATGATCTGGGAGGCTTTGTCGACAATTTCGGGCCCGCGCCTGTCGGGATCACACTGACTTATCATCCTGTATTCACCGGTATGCAGCCATGCCTCTGCCCCTCATTCCATACGTAACCGTTGTTCTCTGCAGGACAACCGTGCAACTCGGCGGGGCAGCCGCTGCCACGAGACGCGACGCCGCCGCCCGCTGCAAGCCGCCGCCGCGACGATTGGACACCCTTTCCCGATCGTATCGGCTTCGAGTTTTCTCGTCTCGTCTACGCCGATGCACAGCTGCCCGCGCCGAAGATTGATGGGCTTCTGGACTTGTGGGCCGCGTCCTTGCTCAAGCATGGGGATGCCCCTCCGTTTCGTGACCACAAGGAGCTTTATCAGACGATCGACAGCACGCCTCTCGGCGTTGTTCCGTGGAACGAGTTCTCCATCACTTACTCCGGTCCCCTACCGGACGTAGAGTCTCAAGTCCCGTCGTGGATGATCGCGGCGAACACCGTCCACTTTCGCGACCCCCGTGCCGTCGTATTGAACATGCTCAAGAACCCCGCCTTCAAGGACGATATCGACTTCGGACCCGTGAGACAGCACGACGCAAAGGGTGATCCCTTGCTACAGAATTTCATGAATGGTGATTGGGCTTGGAACAAGGCGGTTTGTACACCCGTTTCATCCGTGTAAAGCGTTTATTGACTGAAACATCGATAGGAACAACTCACCATCCGCGACGCTCAAGGCCTGTCTTTGATTCCCATCATTCTCGGTAGCGACAAGACGACCGTCTCTGTTGCGACGGGGCAAAACGAATACTATCCTCTCTATATCTCTATTGGCAACGTTCACAACAGTGTCCGCCGGGCGCACAGGGACGCGGTTTGTGTTTTGGCATTCCTTGCCATCCCCAAAGGCAAGCTCTCTTTACGTACTTCATCATTCGATCTCATGGATCTGACTTCGTCATGGCAGCAACGCGCCAACACGCAGACACAACTGAGTACCGCAGATTTCGTCGCCAGCTCTTTCACAGCTCGCTCTCGAGGATTCTGCAATCGCTTCGCCCCGGGATGACGACGCCAGAAATTGTCGAGTGCGGCGACGGCCATCTCCGCCGAGTGGTCTTTGAGCTCGGTCCGTACATCGCAGACTACCCGGAGCAGGCGCTCGTTGCATGCACCGTCCAGGGATGGTGCCCGATGTGCGTAGTAACCTCCTTCATGATCCTGCCGTCTAGACAGCGCTAATCATGTTTTAAGCAGCTGCGAGGCAGACAGGAAGAACCTCGACGACGACCCTGAGAACACCCTGCTCCGGACAAGGGAGCATAATGATGCGCTAGTGCGAACGCTCTCGTACGCGGAGTGCTGGGCGGAATACGGCCTGATTGTGGATGTCGTGGTGGGGTTACTCTATCTGTCTCTCTGAACAAGTTGTATTCATCACTGCGCGAATGAATAGCCCTTCACGAACGATTTTCCTCGTGCGGACATCCACGAGCTCATAGCGCCCGATATCCTCCATCAAGTCATCAAAGGCACGTTCAAGGACCACCTGGTCACCTGGGTAGAGGTTTTCGTCAAATCTCTCCCCCAGGGGAAGCGCAGACTCGCTCAGATTGACCGCCGGTGAGTGTAACCCGACGCCTCCGTGACGCGCATATGCCTGATTCATCCCACCACGCGTCCCTTTAGAATTGCCGTCACCCCTCCCTTCTCCATGCTGCGTCACTTTCACGAAGGCCGTGGATTCAAGCAATGGACGGGGGATGATTCTAAGGCTCTCATGAAGGTGCTCATACCGCTGTAATCTACTCTTATATCCTTCTGAATGGTAGCCTCTAGGTTTACCTGTCCGCTATCGACGGCATTGTTCCTAGGGACATGGTCCGTGCCGTCGCCGCCTTCCTGGATTTTTGCTACCTCGCACGCCGTGACGTCCACACGCTCGGCACGATCGATCAGCTCCAGAACGCTCTCGAGGACTTTCATCAGTTCAGAGAGATTTTTCGCGACAAGGGGGTACGGGTTGATCAGAAAGGCGTTGACGCTTTCTCTCTCCCTCGGCAACATTCGCTGCCGCATTACGCCGATCAAATCAGGCAGTTTGCAGCACCTAACGGCCTTTGTTCCTCTATCACGGAGTCCAAGCACATCAAGGCCGTCAAGGAGCCATGGCGTCGCTCTAACCATTATGAAGCGTTGGGACAGATGCTCCTCACTAATCAACGTCTGGATCAGCTGTCCGCCGCGCGTGTGGATTTCACAGAACGATCTATGTTAAATGGGAGTTGTCTGACGTCGCTTCGTGAGCAACTGGGTAAGTTCTTCGAGTCCTCCTTGATGCATCGCTCATAGGGCTCTTACAGGAGTTCCGGAACCGGTTAAACGTAGCAGGAAACACAAGTCCCAACAAAAAGCGCCACTCGGTCAGGCGGTCGAGCACGAGGATGGGGCTGTGGAAGGGCCCAGGGTTCGAGGATTTGTTGAAATGGCGAAGACCAGACGTAAGAGACCCGTTCCGTTGGTTTTGTAGGTTGCGAACTAATCCTATCTACTACGATATAGAGCGCCATATGCCTTCCACCCACGAAGAATTGGCCACGGCGTTCGCTATCCCCGCACTGGGCAATCTCATCCGTCGCTATCTCCTCCGCGCTGAACATGCCGACATAGACCCCTTCGACAACTCCCGCCCTCTCGACCTCTGCCCCCAATTCGACTCGCCCATCTCCGTTTTCTTTTCGGCCTGCGCAACATTCTATGCCCCCAGTGACCCGTCGGGGATTGGCGGTATGCGCAAGGAGTACATCCGTGCCACGCCCCGATGGCGAAACGGCGCCCCTCGCTGGGATTGCGTCTTCATTGCTCCGCGTCGGCGGTCCGCCGCCCCTGCGTTACTCGGCATGAACGTCGCTCGCGTCCGTATGTTCTTCTCCTTCCGGCACGAGGGCGTCCTGCATGAGTGCGCTGCCGTGCACTGGTTCTGGATGACCGACGACTTTCCCGACGAGGACACCGGCATGTGGGTCGTAGCTCCTGGGCGCCATCGGGATCCCAGCGGGCAGACGCGGAAGCACGTCGCGTTCATCACTGTCATTAACATCAGGGACATATTACGTGCGGCTCACCTTGTAGGGGTGAACACTAACCGGGAAGTCTCTTCGAAAATGCGCAGCTACGAGTCGTTGGACACATACAAAGCCTTCTTCGTTAATAAGTACATTGACCATCACGCGTTTGATCTACTTCATCCTCGCCCTCCTATGTCTTCAGATAGCACATAATAGTCGTTCGATTCCCGTTCATGTATTTGTACTGTAGCGTCTCTTAGCAACAAGGCGATGTTGTGCTTGAGTAGTTTGCGATTTGCCAGCGGCTTGCCCGATATGTGAACAAGTCAGAAGCGCTCTGCCGTATCAGCGTCAGCGTCTGCCATCCTCAACCGCTCCCACCACTACCACCCAAGGCTCAAAGCCGTGCCTCTTGTCCATCGGTGTACAGTCCTTCGATCCCTCGATCCCCTCGACATTTCAACTGCTACCTTGGCATGTAACCTCAAGCCACAAACCTGACAGGATCGTTAGGCCGTAGTCGCAGGTCACCTGCCCTCGCGCTATCGGCTCGCAGGTGAATGAAATTGCCACCCGTCTATCTGTGTCTGACGTTGGCGTAGGGATATCCTAGGTTTATAGCTCGGAGGTTCCAAGAGTAACAGAGCGGATTCCACACTTATTCCTATGATCAAGCAGCACAGATGCCTATGTCGTCTCACGCCCATACCGCCTTAGGAACCTCCCCCTCTCATGTCACATCGCCGTGGAAAGAGCGCTATGAAATGCCCAAGACGTTACTTTATTGCTGGTTGATGGAGCTTTTGCGGTCGGATTGCGTCCGGATGGGTTGGTGCTGTTGCGCCAGGGTAGAGGTGCGTCATCACTCTGAGTGCGCGCGTGTGGCCGTCGGCGCCAGACGACGCAGCTGGGACCAGCACTTGAGTCGAACACGGGAGAAGACGGTGCCCCGCCAGACCCGTATGCAGGGGGCAGGGGAGGCGCGCCGCGATAAACAGGGATGGGTGCGTGCGTTAAAGGAGCGCCAATGTCTCCCTTGGGAGCCCCGCCCCGCGGTTTACGCGTCGTGGGTCTCTTGGCAGCCTCACGCGCCTCCTCCTCCTCCTCCCTCTCTCTCCCCTTAGCTTCCATGCGTTTGCGCGCTGCGGGGCTAATGTGACGTGACAGGAGGTGAGGGTCGATGTCGGGGTCCTCGCGTTCAATCTCGTCTATCGCTTGACGGAGGTTTGAGACGAACATCTTCTGGTTTTTCTCGTTGAGCAGACTGCGGAAACGCAGTGAAGGGGGGTGCTGGTACAGTGATGTTGCCATTGGTCGCAGGATAGGACTTTAGTTCTCACCCGGTTCCCTTCGAAGACAAGCTTGCTCATAGCGTCCAACCCCATTCACCAGGGCTCAGAAACGGTGCGTTCCTCAACCATAGGTCCATTAGGGCCCAGGTGCGTTTGCGTTTCTTAGCCTTCGACGACGATATTCCTAAACGTCTCGGCTCACAGCTCGCAGGTGAAGCCGTAGCGACGCGGGCGGGGAAGGGACATATTTTCGTTGGCGATTCCTCCATCCCCTCGTTATACGGAGCTCATGGCGTCCAACCCCATCCACCAGGGCTCAGACACGATGCGTTCCTCAATCGTAGATCCATTAGGGCTGAGGTGCGTCTGCGTTTCTTTACCTTCAACGACGATAGTCGGCTCACAGCTCGCAGGTGAAGCCGTAGCAACGCGGGCGAGGAAGGGGCATTTCTTCTTCGGCGATTCCGGTGCTCTCACGCCGTGGATGGTTTCTTGATGCGAAGCGCCCTGCATGGCACGTTCTCGCGTGTGACTACGTCACGGTCTCGAGTTAGCAGTGACGACCCCGTCCCATGCGGCCCGTGTTCGCGCGCGGCTAGAGATCCAAGGGCGATTCTACGTGTTGTATTTACCCTGTCGGCCCATGAGGCTGCGTACGGCTGAGGAGGAAGGGCGGGCGCGAGTTGCGCCGCATAGGTTGACGGTAGGGTGAGGAGGGACGCGGGAAACGGCGCCTTAGAGCTGTTTCCGTGCGGCGGCAGCCACAAACGGCCTCTCTAAAGCAGTCGGGTGCTGCGACAGCGACCGCCGGCTTCTGATCCTCCTGAACGTGCACAGGGATATCGCCATCGACGCTGAAAGAATGGTGCTCGAATTCAATAGTATCTAAGATCGTCGATCCCGCACGTGCCCGGTCTCTCAACAGCTAGAACGGTCACGAATCTCCCCAATCGAGCAAGTGAGTTATGGAACGCAAATCATCTCTTTCTAGTTGCTAAAACCTAACGGGCTGTCTCTACAGGTGCCAATTCCTCCTCGCTAAGGCGGTCGCTCGGGGGCGCGCGCGTCTCCATGCTGCCGCTACTTCCACCGTTCTGCGACTTGGCCGGCTCGCTTGACGTGCGCGGAGGCACCTTTAGGCTGAGTAATAGCCTCTCCTGAGCATCTACGAAGCCGTTGATGGCTTGTTCTTAGGGTAGACCACGAGACACTCACCTCTTTTGGGGCATGGCAGGAAGTCGGTCAGGCCGAACCCGGGCTCCGCTACACCGCGGTCAGCAAAGCAAGTCGACTTGTTAGGAGCAGAACACGTACGAGCGACCAAGTATCCGGGAGGCTGGTCGCCCTTGCGCCGGGGCTCTTCCTCAGGCGCATCGCGGCGGTCGTTCGTCTTGCCACTCTTCCCCTCATCCTCCGCCTTCAAAGACGCGCTTCTGGCAGCCTTGGCGCCCTTGGTGCAGTCTGGGATCTGGATGAGTGCCTATTACTCGCATCCAAAGGGGAGATACACTGACCCATGCCTTGTTGCAGCGTTTGAACGTTCCTAAGCGCGTGGAGTGGACGAGGAAGTGGCGGGGACAAGTTTGGCGCGCAGATACTCGTCCAGCGTACAAATATCGTGATTGCGACCAAACTCGTCACCGCTATGCACAACGTCGACCGCCCGTTTTCCCGCCGTTCTTCTCCAGGCCCCGTTGTGCTGCAGTAGCCAGCCCGAATCAAACTCACGCAGTCAGAGTATACACTGAGCCTCTGACGCGCCGCCTCAGCTATGCTCATAGCAGGGCGCGTCCACCTGGCTCGTTTGCGAAGCGTTCTCGAACACTGACGGTTCTCTTTCTGGCCGTTGCTGCGTTACGAAGCCCTTCTAGCTTAGTGGGCCCATTAGTATCCTGTACGCTGCCCCACGCCCATCCCTTTCAAGCCCATGTGAGTCTACCTTCACTAGCGACGTTTATGGCGTTGACTTGGTCATCATAGGTTCTCTGTCACTGTTCAGCAATTGCGCGCATGCCTTTTGATTTGACCCCAGTGCCTCGTAATGCACTCCGGACGAGGGGGCATACGAAGAGGTGAGTCGTCTGCTTAGCGCGATGATATCTATTCGAGGCGATGGGTATCGGCGTGTGTGAACGTCTCGCGCGCGCAAGGTGCTGACAATCGTATGGCATAAATCAGCTCTGCGCGTCGACTTTAACGTCACGCTTCCCCCCCTTCGAGCCCCTATTGCTGACGCTCGCCGCTTCGTGGGGCGGCCCGACATGATCGCCCGGCGTGTTCAACACCGCACCCTCAGACCGGCGCAGGGCGTGCATGGCGAATGACTCCATAGAGCACCCGGACGACCCCACGTCTCGTTCGCGCGTACGGCCGCGTGGGCTACCACCAGAGCATCAACATCCATGCTCCCGCGATCGACGCATGCAGAGCGCGTCGAGGACGGCGCGCAGCTCGATGTCGTACTACCCGCGGAACGGTTAGCGGCGAGCGCGCGTCGAGAAGGTCGAAGATGGGCAGCAGGGAGTGGATTGGTGCGTACCCCTTCTTTTCTCGATCTCGATGTTGTGCGTCCTGATGCGAGGCGTACAGGTTACAAACGGCGTACATTCGCAACACTGTCTTGCACGCACTTCGCAGCGCCACCAAGTCTCCATGTACGCCATTCTCTTGAGCTTCGTCTACACCCATTCGTAATCCGCCCTGTCTTCGGGGACCACGCGACATGCATCTCGCCAGATGCACGCGACGGTGGACTGGTACAGTACGGACTTCTCGACCCTACGGTGGATGCATGTACCCTCTGCGAGTGAATGTTGTATGGTCCCTTAAAATTGATTGAGATCTTGCGGCCTGAACGCTACTTCACGGATCTAAATTGTCTGAACGTCTGCATTGGTCTGGCCTGTTGAGTCAATGTTCCCACCTGCTTGAGACGGTTTAGAGGTAGCCTGAAGGCTTGATCAAGTTGTATGAACAATCTGTCACAACTTTGATTATCTGTGAGATGTTCAGAGTGGTCTTACACTGTATGGACACCCTCCCAATCTGAGCACGTCTGGTGGGTGTTTTTCATGTTTATGGTATGTGCTCTTTTGCAAGACATTGATCAGTATGACGCTTCCTTGCTGGTTGTATTACCTTCTTATCCTTGGGTCTTATAACGGTCTGAACGCTCTCTTAATATATATTCATATTACTTGAAAACCTCTCCAGACCATAATACACAAGACAAGAGAATAAGACAAAATAGAAGACATTCCTTACAAGATTTACACTGAATAAGACAATTATAGACGAAAAATGACACTGAATTTTTTGCTGATGACTTGCGTAGACTACGAGCTGCTCGCAGCAGTGCACTGGCATTGCCCATGATCATGCTACTCCTGAGAGAGACGGTATTATCACACGCGTGACTGAACTGTAGTCCCACGACCACGCCGCCAGATGTCAGGGAATATAGCAGCATGTTGATGTGCACAAAGATTCTGATTCTATGGCGAGTATTACATCTAGTAGTGCGGAGCAGATGGGCACAACGGCCCAACGGGACGACGAAATAAATACCAATGGAGTGCATCCCGTCGGTAGAAGATGCTGGAGACGTCGCTACCTAAAGCGGCGTACCTCGATTACACGCGACCTCATTCCAGATGCCTTGACTCTTATCTGTGACTAGAATAACATTCATAAATAAGGGACACCACGCGGTGCATCGAGAACCCGTATCGCTACTCGCCTCAGCGGAATCTGCCCTTCTCCGAACTCCCCGCTCCCGCCTGCGTTGTGGATCCATGAATCATGCTGGTATCAGCGGCGTACTCGTTTGCGTGCGCATGTGGCATGGGCCCCCACGGGAAGTACCCGTAGGACGGGAGGGAACCGCAGTCCGATCCAGACCGGACGGTGTGGTTGTAGGTACTGGGCGGTACAGGCGGCTTGTGGTCGTTGGGCCACTCTGTCCGCAGCGTGGAAGACAAGAGCGGCGGGGCTGTGATTGAAGCAGGGGCACTATCTTCATCGTCAACGATCTCTGTAAATTCAAGCGCACAACGACGTAAGATGGATGGTGGACGTGGTGAAGGATGAGAACTGTCAGCGGCGAAGAGAAGGCGGATAGCGTTTGATACAGCTACTTACCAAAGGGTGCGTCTCTGGCGCTCGGGGCTGCTGGCGTCTTGAGCGCGCGGCGGCGCCGACGCTTTTGGAGGTAAAAGAACAGCCCGCCGATGGTCACGCACGAAGCAATGACAGATACGAGAATGCCGCTGATAGCTGCGGCGCCCAGGTGACGGGAGGAAGAAGCGGTCGCTGGTGCGGTAGCACCGGGATTTGACGGAGATGTAGACAGGGGCAGCCCAACGGACGACACAAGGGACACGGGATCAGAGGAAGGGAGAGAAGACGTAGAATAAAATGTGATGATAGATTGAACTTTGGAAAAGGTAGACGCAGGTGTGAGGATTGGAGGGGCCGGCGAGGCTGCCACACCGTCGGATCCCGAAACGGGGCCTTCGTGCGCTACTGGCAGCGATCTAGGCGGTGAGGAGACAGACGTGTTAGCCTCTTCAGAGCTATCTGCCAATACAATTTGAAAGAAGTCTAGGATTAGAGACTCTCCGAGGTTGGCAATAGTCAGCGTATGACTGGTGTTAGGAAGAGGTAAGGATTGGTAGAACAGAACGCTGTGCTGCTGCTGTTTTTCAGTGATATTCTTGATATAACTTTTTGGAAGTCCGCCGTCAATGCTGTACGTCGAGCTTTCCGCGACATTGGGAATTCTCTGTCCGTAGACTGATATGGCTGTACCTAAGAAAGACGTTGTTCTGTGAATGATTATATCTAGTACGGGCTGGTATACATACCCGAAAATGCGATGGATGCTGTCGCTCCCATTTGAGACGTCCACGATCCTCCTCCATAGTAATCCTCTGGAATGCCAGATAGCTTTGTCCAAACTCCTGTGTAGCTCACCCGGGGGTCTGAGTCGTCCACGACTTGGCTCTTGGGGTCATTGCTATCAGATAGAAACAGAAGCATAAGGGATAGAGCCACAAGTAAACGAGAAAGAGGTTAAAGTGCTTGAATAGCGCAAGCCCTCAGCGGTCCCTCATATTATGAAGTGCGGAGGCTGTGATACAGCAAACATTACATGAAGAGTCCAGAAGGCGCGGTCATATTATCTTCCAGTGAAACGCGCAGTTCCAGGACACAAAGCGCTTGAAGTTGTATCGCCGGAAGTGCGCCGCATTCCGTCATAAATGCGATGCGTGACGCAGGGAAGCAGATGTAAATATGATATGTAGACCGTCGAACGTTTGGTCCCGCTGTTACCTGCATGCATGCACGCTTCCTATGACGAGCAGACTACCTTGGTTGGGCTGTGGCTTTCATTTCTCGTAATGCTATGCGATGATGAGCGAAATCAGTACACGGCATGTTAATATATTGGACGGCTCGACCTAGCGTGTTCATCCCGAGGAGCCCGGAGCTGTGCCGTATAGTCTGCTCATATCGCACTTCATGACTGGACAGAAGCCGTGAATATGATAAAATACAGAGGACTGTACAGGGTGATATCGTGCGCCCCAACACGAGAACGTAACGGAAAAAGACGGCAACAAGCAACTGAGAGCCCAGCTCAGATCTATTCTCCTTTCTCCTTCAGTATAGTTCTTGTCAGGCTTCCGCACTGAGATTGTATATGAATGCGGGACGCACCGTGGTGTATGGTTTCCACTCCGACGATGGGAAGCCGGAGAGCTGTGGGCGATGTGGGGTCCACGCGTCGCGATTGGACAACGAGAGATGCTTCACAGCCTCGTCTCCTCCATGGGTATCGCCGCTCTCCTCGTCCACGCCCGCGTGAGGTTCAGAGGGATAGGCTGGGAGTGTAGGAGCGAAGCTCGGTGCGGTGGATATATGTGCGTCTCGCGTTCCATTGCTTCCGCCGAGGAGGTAGGGTCCGGGCGATACCAAAGCGCGAGGTTCTAGCGCAGCAGGGACGGTCGGCGTGTGTTGTGCAACGCGGGGGACGAGTGCCAATGAATAGGCTCACCGAACTGTCTTAGCTCGCTACGTTTCCTGCGTTGGCGACGCATGCGAAACAGCCATAGCACGAGTGCAACGCAGCATGCAGCAAACACGAGAGTTGCTGCTACACTGATGCCTGCAATAGCGCCTCCCGACAATTTGCTCGAGCCGTTCACGGTGGGTACTGGTGACGTGCCATTGAGAGACGTTGCCGTGCTTGCTGCAGTTGGAATACCTGGCTCAAACAATGAGTGAACCTACATTGCATAGATACCAGCAGATTCGTGGCCTACCTGCAGGGGCTGAGCTTTCTTGACTTGTCGTCGTGACGCCCTCCATGGTGGTAGTAAGCTGCATTCCTGCAATCGAGACGTTTCCTTCATTGTTCAATATGAAGAGGGTGTGGTTCTTCGAGTCATCGTCAAGGATCCCTGAGTTAAACATTACGGGAAACATGAAAGAAGAACGTTTATGGGGTTGATCGGAGGTCAAATTGGCGTCTGAAAACGGAACTGGACTACCGCTGTCGATGGAGAAAGTTGTATTCTGCCCTGTAGAGCCATCGTGTATGCGACTCCAAAGACCGAAGACGAGGATTTGCCGTCCTGGACTCAAATACATAAGTAATCAGGAGCGGAACAACTGGCTCACTTACCGATGAAGGTGTATGTCATATTAGCTTCCGAAGTGTTTGTCTGGGCAATCGGTTCGTTAAATTTATTGATTCCCTGAGTCCAACCATCACTGAGCTGAAGGCCGGGGTCGCTGGGGAGGATGCACGTTGATGTCGGCCCAGGGTTGCACCCGTTGAAGGACGTCATTCAGAGACAAAATAGACGTGTAGGTACTAGAAGAAAGTCGACGTAGTTATTGAAGGATAGAGGAGCGGGGGAACGGGGAAACGGGGTTCACCAGCGCACGCGCCGAGCGAGGCAAGTGGTGCCAGGTAAGAAGGATCCGTCCTGTAGGGAGGCCAAAGCGTCCGGAGCATTCAGCGTGTGGCATGAGAATAGTTCGCGTTGACGACACAAGCTGCTGTGCGAGATGCGCTCGTAAAGCGCGCGGACACCGGGGTAGAGTTGGACACCTTCGTGATGACGTTCAGTTGATGAAGGCGATGCAAGCATGGGGCGCAGGCGAGCCACGTCGCGACCTGCCAATGAGGGGAAGCGAGTTTAGACCTCAGGTAACAATGCTGTGTGATTGCTATACGGTAGAATGGCGCATACAGCGATCGGATGAGCTTGATGCATAGTAACTAAGCATGAATGCTGCGGGGACGAGAATTTATCCTACATACCAAGCACACGTGCGCATGTAGAGGGATTCGGACTAGGTACAGCCTTCACTGATATCGCAGTAAGGAGCGCGCGTATATTCTACAGCCCCCCTAGGATATGAAGGCGTCGGTCATGCGACGCGTATTCGTCGAGATGAAACCCGGGACAGGGTGCTTGAGTCTCCAGAGTGCGAGGCGCCGGGCTTAGTACCCGTCTCGAGCCCCCTGCCACCGCTCGCAGCTGCTGAAGTGCACGACGGCGACTGTTCAATGAAAGTGACCGAGCAGCTCAATAGGGCCATTTGTTCTTCGATCCCTCCCCCCCAGGTGTATGGAGCACGCATTGTAAGTCGTATCGACACAATATATTGATAACTACCTAACATACACGTACAGTACACGGTATTCCCGTGAGCTACATGAAGGCGACACAATGGACTGCGAGCACGAATCCCGAGTCCACCTACCACCTACCACCTCGAAAACCACGATTGTGCGATCTAAGTGATGTATGACGTACCATTCAACGGGTCCAATATCGCCTAGACTTCCTACTTCCTGTATGCCGCATCCCACCACACCGCCGCTCAGTGATTTGTATCGCACGCCATGGGGTGAGGGCTGTGAGGCGAGGATTAGGGCGATGGGTGATTATGTTGTGCAGACCATGACGTACCAAGTAGGGGGCGCTGTAGGCCAAAAGTGCGGCTGCTTGTCGTCCACGTTGTAAAGCTGGCGGGCACGGAATCGCGAGTCTTAGCTGCAGCCGCGGCCCTATACATGAGACGTGTGCACCGAGACATCGAACGTAAGCGAGAAAGATCGTCGGATGGAAACAGGTCGTGAAATTGCGTACCAAAGACTTGCCCATGCAGCATGTGCGAGTTTGGCTGGTAGCCTAACATGTATGTGGAGCACGAGGGCAAGGTTGGCACCGACCGTCTTCATGTTGGAGGTTCCCAAGTAGGCCATAAAAACGTCGCAAGCTACGTTGAGGATTCTAGCATTGACGCAACCGCGAAAGGACTTCACGGAAACGGGCGGCATATACTAGCGAGAGACCAGGACCCAGCCAGCAGCAGTGGCAGCGCGCAGAACGATCAAACCCCAGCATAGCGGCAAGAGTCTCGAACGGTCGTAGAATTGGGAGTGGTGAGGCAGGGTGAAAGTAGGGCGGAAGCAGGGCGAATTGTGGCCTGAGTCGAGAATGCGAGGCGTCGCTGTTGCCAGCGAAGCGACGAGATTTGGCGCCCGGTTGAGGGCTCGCGAGATTGAGGGCAGGCGGCGCGAGACTCGGAAGGTTCACCCTCGGGCGTCTCGAGAGCTTTTGCAGGGCTCTCGAGCGTGGAGATCTCGAATCTGTCTAACGTCTGTTGGGGTGATTTTCTGTGGCCTCTAGACAACGGATGTAGTTGTTATCAGTCTCTTTCACAGTACTTCTGTCAGTACAACCCATATTCGTAGGAATGGAAGTTATTTACGATTATCTCCCACTTCCTCGATGCCTATATACGGTGTGCCCGTATAGATTGGTACAATGTGAGCCTTTCAGCTAAGCACGTATTGTAACAGACGTATTAGCCCGTAAATCAGTTGCCCATGCGTAGCTAGTAGTACGATTTAGCAGCGTTATAAATGTCCCTGTGTATATACGATCCTCCTGTCGTCGCATCCCAGTAGATAAAAATTGGTTTATCAGTTCTATGCGTATGCCACGTCAGCGATATCCCACAGCGCAAGGTGAGTATACAGACCTCCTTACTCCAAAAAGCGGAAGGTTATGAAGAAGTGGATTCTCTGCCAGAGTAATCTACTAAACGTTCTCTAGAGGTGCTGCTATCTTCCATATCGCCTTCGATAGTCGTGGACGACGTTTGCGGTATACTCAGTGACTCAGCATACGGGGGGAGAGTCGCTATCGAAGCACGGCGTGCATAGGAAGTCAAATAATCCCCATGTCCTTTCTTCAGGTCGAGTACTTGAGTAGAAACCAGAGCCCCTGGTTCTGACGGGGGTCGGTCAGTAGTGCACAGCAGAGGCACTAGCCGGAAGACTCACCAAAGCGCGACAAGCGGACACTCTTCCTGAGATTTTGACGATGCCTCCTGTACATAAACGCCAGGAAGAGGGATAGGACGGAGAAGAAGAAGAAGGCGCCAAGGACGGATCCAGCAAGGATCTCCGGAGAGATGCCGCCTCTTGACGATTGGGAAGAAACATCCAAAGGAGTGATGCTTGGGGATGTTTCCACTGAAACAATTGTTACGTTACTTGTGATAGGGAAAGGAGACTGAAGCGAAGCTACGGTAGTCGAAGACCCAGGAGGAGAGATAGGACTGATCCTGGATGTCATAATATCCGTTGTATCTATACGCTGCTTTTAGTGTCATGAATCGAATCTGTTGAGACACGCCTTGAGAACATGGACACGTACTACTATTCAATCGAGTCTGACTATGAGACTCGATGGGATTGGACGATGAGAAAGGGATGACAGCTATCGGAGTGGAACTAACTAATTCAGAACTACTACTCGCAGGTGAGGTCTGCGGGACATCCAAATGCCCAACAATCCGAAAGAAATCGATGGCCAATAATAGTCCGCTGGCATTCCGATGGACAAACAGCGTATGTGGAGCCGAGGCTGGCCCCGTCCAAGAGAATAGTTCCTCAGGCTCAGCGCTGTTCAAGGTTCCGGTTAGGCTGCAGATTGAAGTAACGTTTGAACTATCTATTGTGTAGATCGAGCACCCGGGGTGGGTGGGATCCCAAAGGTATTGCCATCCGTACACCTGAATGGCGGTTGCTGGTGCAGACTTTACTATCATTATACGTATGGCTGAATGAGGACTCGTACCGGTAAAGGTAATCGAAACTCCTTCTCCATCGGTGGCATTCTGAACGTGCGATGTCCCTTGGAATGCGCCGGGGATATCCTCCAGGGGAATCCAGCCCATGGGCCAACTGACTCTGCTGTCGTTATCGTCAATGCAAGCGATGCCTTGCGATAATTGACATGAACTCTGGGGGTCCATAGCCTTCAACGCGGCAAAGGGTGCACGCGCTCCTAGACCTGAGAAGATGTGAGAGGAGAGATAAAGAGCGACAATGGAAAATGAGCGTGGAGGCGAATGCTGGTACAAAGAGAGACGGAGCGCATGTAGCGGACTGTGTACACGGAGTACAGGTACGATCGGTATATGATTGCATCTCCTCCGCATGCCCTGGATGATCAAGCTCGCACGGAGGATGTGTCTCCCGAAGACACTCTTCGGCCACCCTCTTTGCCTGCTCATCACGTGGATGCCACAGTTCCGAGTCAGTGGCTGAGACTCACTCCGAAGAAATTATCGGACTTCGATATCCCGCGTGGAGTTGAATCTGGAACACCGTGAGCCCGCAAACCCCGATTCTACTTATAGCGCCAGTGACTTACTTATACCTCTAATCAGCGGTCGACGCCCGACAGATTGTTTGCTGGCTCATCTCAATACAGAAACGTCTCATACCAAATTAGAGTTGACATTCATACCGTGTGATCCAACGCGTCGTGTGTTTCCTATTCTCACACGCACCTAAGGGATCTGCCACAAGCCTGATGTGCGACCTCCAACAGTCAGTCAGGAAGTCCGATGGACGTGCATGTTCCACGCCAAAAGACACTACAAAGTAGATACATTCCCGTACCTGAGGCAATGCACGACGCATCAATCTATCCGCGTACCGTAGACACCATCGTGCTTCGTAGATAGGAGAACAACAAATGTGACCTAGATAACACGCGACTGAGAAACGGAATCACCAAACCGTGCAGCAAACGATACAGGAAAGGAGAATCAGACATAGATTGCATCCCGTCTCATCTCTCGTACGGCGGTAAAGGAGTCGCCCGACCTGTCGTCGGTCGAACTCAATCTCGAGACGTACGATGGTGGCGCCGGCTCGGACGTCGCGCCGCTGATTATCGGAACGTCCGATCGGACAGATGTCCGCGCACTTGCGGAGGTATGAAGGTCTTGATAGACATCCATCGAGGCCTGTCGCTCACTTGCTGTCGGCACGATGGTCTTTGTGGCGTTTCTTGGCGGTAGCAGGACAATATGGAAGGCTGGTCGCGATGAAGGAGTCAATGGAGGCGATGTGACGACGAGCGTGTGCAACCCACCCGACGTACCCGAGATCGCAGTGCGGGGAGAAGCCGCGCGTGGGGGACCGTCTGCGCCACCGGAAGGAGCAGTGATGAGGACGTGCATCGCTGAGACGCCGCGCCATTGGTAACCTGAAACGAGGAACGATCTAACAAGCAAATTCGCTCGATGCTCAGCATAAGGACGAATAGAAGAGGGATCAGATACTCACGCTCGTCATGAGAGGGGCCCAACTTGGACGTTGGAGGGATACGAGAATCTCCTTATATGATATATCACAGGATACAACGCGGAGCCATGGAAGTGCACTATGACAGAGGTGAGGCTATTATCAATGCAGAACATCGAGAAAAGACTCGATCGCATACCGTAAAGCTATAGAGGAACGAGCGGGAAGCCTCGCCTGCATAGGTCAGGTGAGCAACTTCCGGCAGTCCGAAGTCGTCGTTCAGCAGCACTATCACAGGCTGCGGCGACGAGAATCTCGAGCCCAAGTGGTTACCCTAAAAAGCATCAGTAGAGCAGCACTGGTATAGACGGGGAGTCGAGACCTACCATCATCGAGGTCGAGGTGACGGTACAACGGCCGCTGCGACTCGGACGTACAGCGCTATCGACACGGAAGGCTGACGTCATCGGGGGGCTGACGCGTTGTTTGCCTCTGTTGATATGCGCCACAGACGCGACATGCGCCGTCTGCTGCCCAGCGTGCGTTGTGCATCCCCGCTATGTCGTCCTCACATCTCTCGTTCTTACTTAGAGGCCATACGTCCTGCCAGAAACATTTTACAGCCTCTTAGCATTAACCCCGGAACATGCCGTTATTATGTCCCGGGAAGAGAAGACGGCTCGGCCAGCCTTCATATGCCCTCGGGAACGCTCGTAACCAGGAGGCGACTCGCTTTGAGTGATAGGTACGCCGTCGTCGTCTCCATTTTTCCTTCAATACTACTCCCTTGGATTCTACGCGACACCACTGGCTTCCTTGGAGAACGTGGATATTAGCGTGCGGCGTGAGATACGGCCATACATTTTACATCTCGTCCCCCATGCCTCTATCGCGTGTGTCAAATCCTTACCCTCGTATGCGAAGTTGTTCAGTAGATAACACTCTATGAGTCACATTCATATCTTTTACGGGCACATATCGACGTCTGTGAAGATCGTTTCAACGCCACGATTCCTCTAAGGGCTCTCGGTCCCTCTGCAATATCCGCCCACCCCATGGAGCCCATAATTTGATGGTATCGTATGCAGCGTATAACAGCAAGTAGTACATTACTTCAAACAATGTTCAATACACGCGGTAGCCGCTTGATACCTATAACATACATTAACGCGTTTCAGGATTGTCCGACTTTACCGAGCCGTGTCCTGTCCAGGCCAAACACGTCTGACAGATACCACAACGACGTTGTGTCCGTTCGAGTGTCCTGACGCACTCAAGAATGTCCAGAACCTACTTCTCTGCTCGCGTCAGATTCAGGCAGATGCTGCAGGAACTCGAGACATACCTCGCGCGCATGTCCCCCGCACAGGATCATTCCCCGTTCGGACAAAACACGTCAGAGCACCAGCGGACCCCAATGCGCCAGTGACTCGACGCTTTCGGTATCGTCTGCTACTCCTCCATGAGCATGAATCTCCGCGTCCTTCTCGGCCTCTTCCCGCTTCACGTCGAACGGCATCTCGAGCGGCGCGAGTGAGAGCCTTTTCGTGAGTTCATTCTCCATCGATCCAGCACTTCTTTCCGTGATTTGATCGTCTATCAGCCCCGGCGTAGGCGCTGCCCGTGGAGAGTCCGAGAACAGCGAAAGGGGTTCTACATGCGAGTTTTGAGTTATAGAAGGCGGGCTTATACATATCGCTGAAGCGGACGTACCGAAGGTAGTTAGAGCAATTCTACGTCGCTCGCGTACGCGCCGTCGATAGAGGAAGACGGCAGCGCTCGAGATGAGTAGGAGTATCACAACGAGTACTATGCCTGCGATAGTCCCTTTAGAGAGATTAGAGGGCTTTGCAGTGCTTGAATGCGCTGAAGAGCTTGTATACGAGCTATATGTTATGCTTGTGAGCGATGGCTCCCCTGGACGAGAAGGTGTATGTGATTGAGGTATCGGGGTACTAAAGGCGTTATATACCGTGCTTGACTGCGTTGAAGATGTAGATGAGAGGATGGCAGGTGTTGAGCTACCGGTTTCGTCAGTAGTACCTATTAAAGAATCTCGGTGAGACATGAAACAGGAAAGAGTGGTATGTTGTACCAGTCTGCGTCAATGAACTGCTAGGTCCAGTCAATGGAGAGGTTGAAGTAGTCAGGGACAATGTTGACGATAGACTTGTACTATCCGACGCAGAAGTTCCAGACGTTGAGGATGGAGCCGGTGGTATATTTGTGGCATACGCAATACCGACAATAGACAGTGTACCAGTACTAACGCCTAGTGAAATGGTTTGACTGTTGGGTCCAATGGAGCTGAAAAAGCAGAGTGTGGTTGTCTGGGCTCCAGGTTGAATCGTACGAATTTGAATCTGACTACCGTCCAGGGTGCAGGAGTAGCTTATGATGTTGCCTCGACCATCGCTGTGATCATCGCCAACGCCAATAATTGAGACATTGTTGTTACTGCCTAAGAAGAAATATCACATTGCACTTTACCACGAGAATATGTAAAGGTAAAGTGGGCCTACCTTCGGGCGTGAATTCCACTGTCATTTCTTCTTGAACCGTACACTGTACATCTAGCCCCTGGCGCTTTTCCGGAGGACCAGCGGCCGCCGGGCAAAGACTCTTGCAGAAATTGGAAGGGTGGCATGAGCTTTGAGAGCATTGAACAGATTTGCCGCATGGTGGCGGACCATCACGGAGGAAGAGCGACATAATCGCCTACGATGAGTCTCGCCAGGAAGTAACAGACCGAAGCAGTATGTGCGAGCGGTAGGCGATAATGTATGGGAAGGTGGACGACATACGAGAGCGAAACGAGATTCGCCGCGGGGAGCCTTTGTATGTACCACCGGGCTGTCTGACTACCAACATCCGATCGCACAAGGTTGGAACGCAGGGCTTGGGATCACGTCGTCGACAGAGAGGAGGAAACGCATGGAACCGCTATGAAGAGACCTCGGATCTGTCTGGCTTCTGTTGGGGTGATTCTCTATGTCCTCTATGCAAGGGATGTAGATGTCATCAGTCTCTTTCGCAGCAACTCTGTCGGTGTAACTGTCAACGCTCGTTGGGATGGAGATAATCCTACAGCATAAGGGCTTCGAAGCGGGGGCTCAGTCGACGGAATCGCGTGGGAGCTGACGGCGGCGGTAAAAGGGCAACTACGTAGGGTGGAAAGAGCATGTCTGGATACTCAGCACTCCGATAACCCTATTCTATCGATCGCACAACGTAGATATAGTACCGCCCCACGGCCAGTCGGCCGCGGGCTCCGCCAGAGTTTGCGCTTCTACCTCGCGCAATCTCAGGTAGTCCAGAAGGTAGAGCGTATACATCCCAAGAACGACACGGGATCTGTGCATAGTCACACTCGCGAGTAATATCTAGCAGAGGTTCACTCTCGACTGCCACATCTCTCGCGTCGAATGCCAGCGGCAAAACCACCGCCATCGCTACCTGTCCTCCCGGTACGACGGCGGGCGCGTTGAGCCACCGTCGTACCCATCTTCGCCCTCTCCTGCCTCATTCTCTATGGCACCCACGCCCTCGGGAAGCATCGGTGGCGACCCCGGTCGTCCACCCTCCAGTCTAATCCCGGCGTCCCGCGAGCGCTTCTGTCGGATGCGCCGCTGCGCGGGTGCCATGGCGTTCTCGAGCGGCGGCGTCTCCCGTCCCCAGCCCGCTGCCTGGAGGTCCGCCATGAGTCCACTATTCCCACCACCCGCACCTCTCGCAGCGCGCGGCGGTGGCCGGCGCATGCTGGGGCGGTACGCCGAGGGCGGTGCCGGCGGCGTGGTCGGGGTGTGTGGCGCTTCCGGGGAAGAAGTAGGTGGCGGTGGGAGAGGAAGCGGATGGAGCGCGAGATCGTGGACGGAACGGCGCGTGCGATACGACGGTGGGAGAGTGGATGACGTTTGGACGGACATCACGTCGTCCCCGTCGTCGCCTTCCCCGCTGCTGTCGTCGTTGCGGTATTCCGACCGTGGCGAGCGCGGCCCTGATATGGCGGAGTCGTACGCAGAGATGCCGTCCGAACCTGCGAACACAGAATCGGCCGTACGCGCGCTTGCGAGAGGTTCGCTTGTGAAAGAGTGTGCTGAGCTGTGACGGTCGACGTCGAAGCTCGAGAAGTCAAGACGCGAGCGAGTCATGGCTTGTGGGGGTATCTGAGGTGGGACGGACGTGGGATTGCGAGGCACGGTCTCAATTTCAGAGGCTTCTGTGCACGTAACGGAGCGGGAAGCATGGATATCTTCGCGGCGATTGGGAACGAGGCGGTCGTGGGGACCAGGAGCTGCGTCATCGGCGAAGGGGTCTCGGAGCGATCGCGCCAGAGAGGGTGGCTCTACCTCGGCCATTTCCACGTCCGACCGTGACACGTATGGAGAAGAAACGGTATAAGGGCCAGTCGTTGCAGGAGGAGCAGCTTGAAAACGTCGTCATGAGTCTTGAACGTCAACCATGAGAAAGTGCTAATGCTCACCCGACTTGCCCTTGGTATCTTTCTTGGCTCCTACATGCTTGGGATGAAAAAGGCACGCATACGCAATGCCGATGAGGAAGAGAAGACCGAGGATACCACAGACGATGACAACAGGGAGATCGCGGTAAAGCAAGCTCGACTGTGAGATCCCCATGGGTCCAGACTCCACGGAGAGGTGAAAATGAGAGTGAGGAGCAAAGCAGTAAGATAGAGGTCAATGAGAAGGGATGCGGCGCGTGCGTATGGAAATGCCGAAGACGCCTTTGCGAGAGAACATCAAGAACACGAGTCATGGGAGAATGGGCGATGATGGTTCGCGACGTTCAGAACTTCGGGGGCGCTATGGCGGTACGTACAGTGGACATTGAGCGAGACAGATCGGACTGGAAGGATGTCAACGCCAGTACTCCCCATCGTGAAGCCGCTCGGCAGATCGCAGCTAAGTTGCCGGGCTCTCAGCAAAGTGCCATGAGGAGCCTGCTATCTGAATCTAGTGATTCGCCGGATGACCTCAACAGATAGTCGTACAAAGAGACGTTACAGACGTGAATGGTACTCACCATGCGTCCATCGACGGTACCTACGATCCCACACCTCATGCAAGGGTCCGAATACAGGCGACTTCGAGAAGTTGATATCTTGATGGCTTGCCACGACCACAGTGCGTTGTCCCTGGGTTTGTCGTAAAAACTGAACGAAGAAATAAGGTACGGAGGGATCGCAAAGCCTTCAATTGCAAGAAGCGTTGTTAGCGCGAGTTAGCAGGCCAAGCCGCAACGTTGATGACCAGCCCCCTCGCGCGCGCTGGTTACGCCACGTGGTACACCGGCCACTTCGGCTATCCGGTTGCCGGACCCTCAAATGAGTGGCTGGCCGTTGCGAGTCGACTCACTTACGACTCGAGCTCGATGTTTGATGACAGCGTAGGAGCATATGTCAGCAGCAAGACGAGTGCATCACACGCAAAGCCCCACAGCCCAACGTGGAAAGAGGTTATCTTGGTGCGACCGAAATTGAGGTTGTAGTAGTCTCATTACTACACAATCTAGGGCTTACACTCAAGAAGACATACGAGATATACGTCGACGTAGATCTAACATGCTAATCAACATCCTCCCAGGCCCTCTGGGCAGGATGGCCGGACTACACCAAAGGACGCGTCAGTATCTCGCCCTATCCCCGCGATACCAACATAGGAAGCGTACCTTCTCGTGCGTCCACCCTCCACAACAGCACGTCGGGAGACCAGGAACTCGGCCGCAGCAGAACCTGAACTTCAGGCCTCCGTGAATGTTGCGCTTCAGAAGCTCGAACGGGTGCTCAATCGACGGAACCGCGCGCCACCGCCTACGGTCGATTCCGAAGTGCTTCCAGAACGGCACCGCGGCGAAGTTCTCCTTCTTGAACTTCACCATGAGGAAGTACGTGCCGGTGCCCACGTACTCGTCGCCCATCTCCATCTTGCCCATCTCGACCGCGTGCGGGCGACTTGCAAAGATGACGTCGCCGAACGTCTGTCCCGGGAGTGGCCCGGGTTCGTCCTTGTGCACGAAGTGCGCGCCGCGAACTTCGAAGCGGCGCTCGAGGGGGACAGACGGGTCATCGTGGTAGAGGAGAGAGATTTGAAGGAGATACTTGGTGGTGACGTCCTGTGCCTCGTACCTTTTGATGAGGTAATAGTCGAGCGCAGCGTTGACCAGTGTCGTATCGTGGTATGTCTTCCAGGTCATGAGCTGCGACCAGGAATTGGGATCGCCTGAGTTGCGCGTGGCGGAGTCGCGGAAGGCGCCATACAACTTGCACGCAGACTTGTGGCCCTTCTTCCAATGTTCCTTCTGGCATTCGCGCGACTGTATGGCCAATCGCATGAGGGGATGTCTAGTGCAGCGGGAAGTAGAAACGTACGCAGTATGTCTCGAGGCAGCACTTAGAGCATCGCAGGAGCTTGAAATCGGAGCCCTCGCAACGGCCCATGCGGAAGCAGTTCTTGCAATGCCGATGCGAGTGCAGAGGCTCCTCGCTGTGGAACCGGCTGGCCTCGGTCTGATGATCGTTGTCGGACAGCGAGAAGGGAAAAGAGTTCATGGTGGATGGTCAAAATGAAAGGGGTGAGGAGACTGGAAGAAGAGAGGCCGTCGCGACGAGACTAAATAGGGGACGAGGTCTTGTATTGGTGCACGGCGATCGCTTTGTGGGCCATAGCGCGTGTGGTGGCCCAATCATACAAACCTCAAGCCTTAGAGCTCTAGAGGACTGATGTCCGCGACTTAGCTTTGCTTGTCCCCCTGAGCCCCAAACCAAGCCGTCGCTGCGACGTCCTCGACCTCTCCGTCTCCGGTTACAGCAATCTCCCATCCGCCTTCAGACGACTAGTCGATGGTTGGAGACAGGACGCTGTCCATTCTAGTACGGCATTGATGACATGTTGAAGAACGATCACGCTGAAAAGACGAGACCAGAACAATACGAAGATTTCTTGGAACAAGGAGGTCGTCGAACTCTGACGACTGTCCGGCGTCGGCGTAGCCGCCCTTGTCCCTTGATGTCATTCGGTGGTTTCAAACTCAGATAGATATTTCTCAATGTCCGATATCGAGTGTTTCTAGTCCCTGGCTACTAGTTCCTTGTGCAGTTTTGCGCAGTCCCCAGACCCTCACTCCGCCGTCCACGACGTCGTATGCCATCACCACTTTCAGAGTACACTCTCATGCGCTTGTTGTTATCGCCGTCCTGTATTCTATGGATTTGTCTGGATTGAGCATGAGAGGTCTTCCCTTGGCGCTTTCTCGTAACTCGTCAGCAGGCTGCGCGAATCGCGTTTGAGCTTGTCGCCAACGCCCATCTATACACAAGACTAACGCATGACACTTCAGAGCAATCGGCTCATGCGTAAGTGACCTCGCCCGACGCTGGCCGCACTCAATGATGGCGCAGAAGCCGAAGACATAGAGGCGTGAGATCAGTAAGCACCCCGTGGTCGCTTGTCGTGGACGGCTGACTCAGACTCTGGTTTTCCGACTCTCAGTTCTTTTCGTGGCGTGCTCTCTCGCACAACGGGGAAGGCTTGTCCTCAAAAGCGACTCGGGGTTGTCGATCCTATTCCTTACTGTGCCCTACATTCGTTCCCCGTCAGCCGCACCGACACACTCGTCACGCTCGCCGACTGTGATGCCAGCTGAAGAAGGCCTTGATGCTGACCGGTATGACGTGCTTTCTCAGAAGAAGGATTGTCCATCAAAGGCTTCAACGGAGATGGCCATCGTAGACGGGGTGGATTCTGCGGCCCAGAATGAAGAATTGGCGCAACCAGCTTCAGATTCTTTGACCGCGGTTTCAGACTCTCCCACTTACCCTGAGGGTGGCTTAGTAGCATGGACTAACGTCTTCGGCGCGTACGTACCTGCACTTCACTTATAGCATTTTGCACTGCTGACATCCGACTATCACATTTTACCAGGTTCCTCTTGCAAATGTGTTGTTTCGGGTAATCTCTATCACTTCTGCTTCTCGCGTGTCGGCATCGCTCATACGGTGCTGTCTTCCCAGGTACACGACATCTTTTGGAGTCTACCAAGGTGCGATTTCACGCTCTTCTATTACATGCGAGAGCTTCTATAAACAATCATTCAGACTATTACTTGAGAGTATACCTCAGCAACTTTTCGTCCTCGGCGATATCGTACGTCTGGTATCTCTTCTCCTCTAGTCGAACTCCTCGCTAACGGTTATGCAGGTGGATTGGAAGCGTGAACTCTTTCATTATTGTCTCCGCCGGCATTATCACAGGCCGTTTGTACGACCGCGGGTACTTGTAAGCACTCCCTGCACTGTACATCTCCAGGTAAACCTCGCTTACACCATTCTAGCTACCATCTCATCTACATAGGATCCGCCATCCTCGCTTTCTCACTGTTCATGCTCTCGCTCGCTCAGCCGGGCGCATATTATCAGGTTTGCTATCACTAGTATCACGGCGCTCGCGTTCTCAACCTCTCATGGTAGATCTTCCTCAGTCAAGGCATCGCAGCCGGAATCGGCGGTGGGCTACTCTACGTCCCGAGCCTCGCCTTCGTCTCTCAATACTTCCACACACGACGTGCGCTCGCGATGACCACTGTCGCAGCAGGCTCGTCTCTTGGCGCGGTCGTGCACCCGATCATGCTCAACAACACTCTCGGGCCGCTCGGGTTCGCGACCGCCGCGCGTGCGAACGCTGGTCTGATTGCGGGCTTGCTCCTCATTGGGTGCCCCATGATGCGCTTGCGGTTTAAGCCTCCGCACGAGGGCGGAGGCGCAAAGGAGATGTGGCGCGCGGCGGGGAAGTTCGCGCGCGACCCGCCGTACGTGTCCGGGACGTTAGGGTGCGTGCACGAGAGAGCGTTTTATGAATGCCGTTGTACGGATATGATGCTGACGGGTCGCGCGCAGGGTTTCGATGTTCATCGTCGCGTTCTACTTCGTCCTCTTCTATCTGCAGCTCGACTCGCTCCGCCACGGGCTGAGCGAGCAATTCTCTTTCTACACTGTACGTCTCACTCCCCGTCCGAGTTGCCTCGTTCCCTCCATCACGCGAGCTATACTAACGAACCCTGGATGCACAGCTTGTGATATGCAACGGGTGCGGCTTCATTGGCCGAGTCGCGTCTGGATTCCTAGCGCGCCGCTGGGGCGTGCGTCCAGTGCTCATCACCTCTACCTTCGTATGCGTCGTTATGATTTTCGGCATGATTGGTTTGAGCAACGTCGCGAGTGCCGTCGTCGTCGCGGTCATCTTTGGGCTGTTTGCTGGGGCTTGTACGTCGGCCTCTTCTTTGGCGCAGGTCGCGAGCTCATTCGATGACCTACACTTGTTGCAGACGTCGCGCTCCTGGCACCATTCATTGCATCCATGGCCGACGACTTCTCGGAAATCGGGTACGTTTGGCTCCCACTCGTCCGATGTGCCAATGCTGATCGCACACTTACGACTAGCGCGCGCATGGGCATCACATTCTTCTTCGCCGGGATTGGCAGTCTCGTTGGTGCGTCTGTAGCATCCCGCTCATCTCATCCCATTCTCAACGAAGCCCGACACTCGTGGCCTACAGGTGCCCCGATCCAAGGCGCGCTCCTCGGCTCGGACGACATGTGGTGGCGTCCTGCGATATTCAGCGGGGTAAGTCTCGCTACCGCGTGTTCCGACATTGCCGATAGCCACTGAGCCCTCTGCTTAACCCGATTGCAGATTCTTGGCAGCGTCGCTGTGACGTGCTTCGTGGTATCTGCTGTGACATATCGCCGCAAACGGATGCGCGCGCGAGCAGGAGTGAACCAGGTAGCTGAGAAAGCGTAGAAGGCTGAATATCTACCATCTCATAGCAAGACGGGTTGAGGACTATCCAAAGACTAGTGATATGCTAAACACACGAAAAGCGCCCGCTTTCGGAGATCAATTAGAGCATTCGAATTATAACTCCGAAATACATATTTGATTTTCTAGGCCAGCCAGGCCCAGCCAACGCTGTGTCCTTCGCAATGCGTTCCACACCTTCTTTGCTTGAAGTCCCTCTTCTGTGTTGCCGCTTCCCTTCATTTCATGATCGATGCTTGATTCGGTGCAAGCTCAACGCAACTATACCGACGCGGTGTGATCGACGGCAGAGCTGGAGATGCAGGGTTCGGTTGGAAGACGGGTCTCGTTTCGAAGGCCAGTTGAGGGCGTGCATTCAGTTACGTGAAGCATTACCATGTTCTTCCGTCCCAAATTGGTATACCTTGGTGCATAAGCCGTCCATGTTCTGGGGAAGGGCGTGGTAGTCCTGCAAGCATGCGTTTCGGCAATATCGTATACCCATCTCGTTATCGACCCGTGTTCAGGCTGGCAGAGACCTTCGCGCATATCTACCGTCCGCGATGAGCATCCACTCGTCTTCCCCGCCGGAGGACCATTCGCACTGCGAGAAGGGGTTGTTTCATTGCGAAGAACCCCTGCACACCCATGGCCATTGCAAGAGCTGTTGGCGCATGGCCCGCTGCGAAGGCTCGGACTTCAAGCTCCTTCGCTGCTCCCGATGCTACATCAACACATATTGCGTACGCTTTTCTTGAGCCCTACATCTGCCGTAAGATTTTCTGACGATAGGACGTTCATTAGTCGAAGGAATGCCAGAAGGCGGACTGGAAAACGCGTCACAAGGCTGTCTGCGAAATGTTCTTCGGTCCTTCCCGCGATCTCGCGACACGCAACTCGGGCGATCCCACCGCCTGGCGGCAGCTCACGACCTGGATCACCTTCCACCATGCGACCCTCATCAACGCGACGCTCGCATGCTTCCTTCAAAAGAAGAAGGCCATCCCAGACATCGCCGACACCCACATTCTCTTCATCGCGCTCCTCTACCGCCATGACCCTACCCTCCCCGTCGAGCGCCGCTTCGAAGTGCAAGACGCGCAACTTGTGCACAAGGACGAGCCGTCGTCAGCAGGCGGGCCCACGTACGGACAATTGGTCTTCATGGATCGCGGAACTGCGGTAGAGATGGGACGCATGGAACTGGGCAAGGACTACTGGGGCACGGGTGCGTATATCCTATCTACGCGGTTCAAGGAGGAGAACGTGCAGGCGCTGCCGTTCTGGAAGCACTTCGCCATCGACAAGCAACATTCGCGCGCGAAGCTGACGTGCAACCCTCCACTCGCGCTACTTCGTCGCAACATCCACGAAGGGTTCAAGTTGAGGTTCTGCTGTGGGAGGATAGAAGGGATGCCGACGTGCTGTTGCGGGGGCTGGACACACGAGAAGGTGCGCTCGCTACTCCTGGCGTATCGATGAGGTACTGATACTCAACTGCTGTCAAGTCTGGCCACGAACCCAAAGTTGGATGGTGAATCGTCCTCTCCGTTTTGACTGGTCTTGGCATATGACTCGTGGAGATGCGGTGAAAGCGGTGGTCATGTCTTCGAAGTCTCTATTGCAGTATAAGAAGCTCAATCTCGAAATGCTACTCATTGTTCGATTATGTACGTCTGTCTTCCGATCCACCAGTGCCTTGACCGCCGCCAACGGGCATCACAAAGCGCTGTCACGAAACAATGAGCTGGCCACCACGGTTGCACCATAGTGGGATGGGGCCTCCGCAAACCGTAGAAACCTCTGGTCACCTACCGACGTTCGTATAGGACGTTGCTCTCGGTGCCCCTCCTTTCATCCCTCTCTCCCACCCCTTGAAAGCCACTCACGATGACCACCTCACCACCTCCTCTCGCCAAAAACCACTGGTACTGCGACGCCGGCCTGTTCCATAGCCAAGAACCCATACACACGCATGCTCACTGCAAGAACTGCTTCCGAATGGTTCGCTGCGAGGGCCCTCGCGCCTTCAAGCTCTTTCGTTGCTCCAAATGCTGTCTCGAGACATACTGCGTACGTCCTCATTACTATCGCCGCCGGGCGAATTGCGTCCTCATCTCTCATTCCAGTCGCGCGAATGTCAGAAGCAACACTGGAAGAAGGGCCACAAGCAAGCGTGCGAGACGTACGAGGTCTTTCGCAAGGCAGCGACGGACCACTCAGGAGACCCTAGCGCGTGGTCGAACCTCATGACCTGGAAGGCGTTCCACGACACGACGCTCGTCAACGCCGCACTCGCGTACTACCTGTGCTTCGAAGACGAGCTGCAAGATATCTACCAGAACTACGCCCTCCACGTCTTCCTCATTTATCGCAACGACCCCACCTTGCCGATCGAACGCCGCTTCACACTCGATGGCGTACGCTTCGTCCACCACGACGAACACAAAACCGACAGCTTCTTCTTATTGATTGGTCGCAGGCACGCGGTGGAGATGGGCAAGATGGAGCTCGGGAAGGACTACAAGGCCACGGGCGGGTATCTGCTCTTGGTCGATTTCAAGGGGGACGACAAGGAGGTGGTTCCCTTCTGGAAGCACTTCGATATTGACAAGCAGCGTGCGCGTGCGCGTCCTACGTGCCGCAGTTTCTACGACCTCATGAAGCGCAACGTCGATGACGGCAAGAAGCTCAGTTTCTGTTGTGGACGGATCCCGGGTCTTCCGACTTGCTGCTGTGGAGGCTGGACGCATGATAAGGTGCGCATCGAGAACTTCCGTTAAGGACGTATTGTACTGACGTGTGTTTGTGCTAGTCTGGACACCCTCCGAAGCGAGGCTGGTGAGCCGCGGTCCTTAGTAAACACCCTTGTAGTTTCACAAGAATGCTATCGCCCGCCATATGAGCTGCGTCTTGACTCGATAGACTTCCGTCGTGCATTGTGACTTTGAAGCAGCATTCCGTCCCTTGATGCCGTCCCCAGTTCGCCATCGACTGCAACGCGGAGCGTGTGCGCCGTGTCCTCGATACGGGATTCTCGTGCACCGTAGCCTGACCACTCTCAGCCATGCCCGGAGATCCGTATCGCGTAGGCGTGCATGAGTGTCGCTCATGGCACGCGGAGGCTGCACCGCTCTCTGTGTACACCGTAACAGTTCACAGCTTCAGTGGCTTATCAAAATGTTCGTATTGGAAGCGTTGAGCCCAGTGGTCGTGGTGATTACAGTATTACTACAGGTTTAAACATGATACGGGCCTATGTCCCGTCCAACGCAGAATCAGAACATAGCTCAGCCACTGGATACGAATCTAGTACAAACGATAAGGAGGGGGCAACGTCCCTTGCACCTCCTCTGCCTCCGCCTCCTCGTGCGCTGCAAACTCACCCATAGGTCCGCCCGCCAGCCTCACGCCACCGTCCTCCTCCTGCCTCGGACCCTCCGAAGCTGCTGCACCCTCTTCCCGCACAGGCGCTCTGCGTGTCTTTCTCGGCGCCTCGCTCTCGCCCGTCCGCGGCCTCCGCGAGCCCTGCAACTGTCCATCGCTAGACCCGTCCTCTGACCTCCCGCTCCGCGCATACCGCACGTCATCTCGTACCCCTCCGGGCTCAGCAAGGACCGACGTTGACGTCGACGGAGGCTCGTGCGAGGAAGGACCTGCACTCGAACTACCTAACCGATCGGTAGCAGTCCAGCCAGCCCCGAGCTGGGAGCCGGACAAGCGGATACCGTCAACCCCATGCTCGAGGTACCCGTATCCGGGGAGCGTCGAAGACGTCGGGGTCCCACTGCGCGCGAACGCGCCCGCCTTCCCCGAGGGCGGGGGCGGCGGGACCTCGGAGGGGGGAGGGAAGTGCGTCACCATCGGGTACGAGCGGCGGGAGGGCGAGGAGCCCGCGCTCGAGTCGTCTTCGATGAGGAGCTTCTCGGTGGGCTGGCGGCGGCGGCGCTTGCGCCTGCGGAGCATGACGAGAACGGCCACGAGTGCGCCGAGGACGGCGGCGGCGGCGGCGACGGCGATGCCTGCGATCGCGCCCGTACTGAGCCCGGACTTGCCATCCGTGGCAGACACAGAGAGGGGGAGGCAGTCTGTTCTATTGCGGTCCGCGATGACGAACGGCGTGGTCTTCGCGGTCGCGTTCGTGCTGTCGACCATGATGCCCTGGAGGTGGCTTCCAGAGGATGCGTTCAACTGTAGCATCCATGTGTTACCGCGGAGCCCAGTGAAGGTCGCGGCTGGGGGAGCTGAGGGTGTTTCGAAGTATATCACGGAGAGGTTGAACGGAGCCTGGCCGCCGGTCTCGGTGAAGTTCGACAGGACGCATTGGTGTGGGTTGGGCGGACCGATGACAGTGAAGTTCTTGGCGTGTGCCGTAGCAACAAACAGAAAAGATGGAAGGAGGGTGTAGAGCGAAAACAGAGTGACTGATGATGGTGTTGGGGCAGCGAGCCAGTGAGAGCGTCTCGAGCGCGAAGACAAGGACGTAGAAGGATGACCAGCATCGAGAGAGGAACAAGGAAAGCTTGATGACAAGGTCGGGTGGTCTGGTATGGGCAAGGTGAGAAGAAGAAGGGGCGACTAAGTCGTTGGCGTACCAAATACGACGGACGCGGACGTTGACGGCGTGATCGAACTCAATCTCCCATTTTCATCGTGCTCCAGTTCAACTTGACAGTGCGAGTTGTGTTCCATTTGGGTGAGCCCGAAGGACAGCAGTTTGCCGTCGTAGAGGAGATGCGAGAAGTGTACCGTCGTAAGTCAAGGTTGAGAGGTGGCGGGGAGAAGGTTGCAGACACCGACCTGATGGCGGGAGGGTGGAGATTGTCGACACAGCTACCGAATATTGATGCCTATAGAAGGCATGAGCTACGCCAACATGATGTCAGACAACAGGCCGCCAAGGATAAAGGTGCCGTTGAAACATGCACACACCGCCGATTACACGATTCCAACCCGCTAGGGTAGGCTAGAGCGACGGCACGTCTGTCGGGCCCCGGCATCACTGGTGAGCGACCTATCACATCGCCCTGGCGTGTCGTGATGATTTGGCGAGGGAGTACGTCAATCGCACTCCAGAGAAGCACAGAGACCGTCCGCGCATGTCCAGCGACGAGAATGATGCATGCGCAAATGTGATGGTGCCTACCTATCTGCCGCGGAGGTGCTGTGGCAATAAACCGTCCACAGCCACTCATACTATGACATTGAGGCATAGGCCCTCCACTGGCCTTTGTGTCGGTAGGTCTCAGTTCTTCAAAGTTGGCGGGAAGCAGGAGCCGTCCAGGCCCCCGGCTGGTGCCAGCGCATAATGCAACGATCGTTGTTCACAGCGACACCAGCTGAAAAGTCGACTGTATGAGCTTGGTGTGTTCTGTGATGCCGCCGCCGTCTAGAGTGTAGAACGTCGTGTAGGCGACGAGGAGATGGAGGCCTTGAATGCGTGGTGAACCGGTGAGGAATCGGACAGACAGATCGCAGTCATCAGCGCGCCGCCCAAGCAAGCAGGCCCCATCCACGTGGCTTGGGGCTTCTTCCGCGGGCCAATCTTATGGTTGATGAAACGGATACTAGGATGCGTAAGCTTTTCGTCGTGAGAGCAGCTGAAGAATTTGTTCAAGCAGGCTGAGAGTGGATGAAACGGAGATGTCGCGGCTTTCGGATGGGCCCCTCTAATACGTAGACGCTCACTGTTCGGCGGGGCGGGCCCGGGATCCGGAGAGTCGTAATAGGAAGGTAATTCCCGCGACTCAGTCGGACGACCAGTGTTGGGCCTTTACGTTGCCAAGCTCATCTAGATCCCTCATTCTCTCCAACACTCCCCACATCGACGCCGATATCGCACAGGAAGGCTCCCGTATACGGGTGCCACACGAGGCCCCTGAATAGTCTACTTCTCCCCTGGCGCTTTCGTAAAAGCTGCGGACTTTGTACCCAACCAAGCGATTCCAAGTCCGCGGCCAGCCTCGACCTGTACCGATGACGAAACCACCTTCAGGCCAATCCACCGCGCAGTGCAAACCCTGACATTGTTGTGCCACGCCTGACAGGTGTGGGCGTCACTCCAAGTTCGCGGGAGCATACTCGTTGGAGGACTCATCATGGTTGTCAGTACGAGTCGGTCTCGTCTCTCTGAGACGTTTTCCAGAGTTATTCTGATAATGTGTTCGCCAGTGCGTTCTGTGGCGCGTCAATGAATATCAACCGTGACTGTGGAGGATTGCATAGCGCTTGCGTGTCTGCGTGGTCAGTCCAGTCCCACGTCTACAGAAATGGCTACCCTTGTTCGCGTGCTTGCCCCACTTCGCAGTCGGCGAAGACTGACATGACTCCCTCCAGTGCCACGCGATACCGCCGCTCGCTGCCACCCCGAGATGTCGCCGTCTTCTGAGACACAGCATTCAATGAGGTCTACGCCAGGCTATTCCGCAAAATTCTCGTCTTGCGGCGGGACGATTCAATTGGGACCTTCGTTGAGCGTTTGTGTCGGTCTCATGCTTGTTCTCTTCATGGTATGCATAGCTGATCGTGAACTTCTTCTGCTGTGCAGCCGTGACGTGCCGATATCCGCGAGCCGCTCAGATATCCTCCGCACCGTCGGCAGTACGTCACACTCTCTCAAGGTCTTCCAAGATCAAGCGGTCGTCTTCGCCCCAGAACCCTCGTTTTCGGCGGACACTTCCGACGGGCTCACGAGAACGCCGCTCGCAGCTACGGTGCTCACTGAATGCAGTATCAGCTAAGCGGTCAGAGAGCATCGCGAGAGCTCTGAAAGGCAAGCTACAAGCGCGTATGGGTGGAGTACCGCGAACCTAACTTCTCTCCGACCCTAGAATCATGGACCGACCCTCTCCGACACCGCATCCGAAGGGACTACTCTTATACAGCTCGCGTGGCTCCACCTTTTCCTCGACTTCCTGTCCCCCTACTTCTCCCCACATCCTCCACCCGCGATGGCAAGCTCCGACACCATCGAGAAGCAGTCTCAGGTCCCAGGCGCTAAGCCCCGGGAGCGCGGGACCGAGTCCTTCGTCGAGAACGCCAGCCAGAGCGACGAGTCCGCCTCGCCCAAGAATCTCAACGCGAAGCTCGCGAACCCACTCGCGGGCCTCACGCACGAGCAGCTCCTCGCCGACGCCGCGGAGTTCGCCACCGCGCATGGATTGGGCGAGCACACCGAGGTCATCCAGAAGGGCGCACTTCTCGCGCAGGACCCGACTGCGTTTGAGGGTCTGCCGATGCTCAATGAGGCGGACAAGATCGCACTCCGCCGCGAGTTCACGCACAAGTGGGACCAGCCGAAGACATTGTACTACCTCGCGGTGATGTGTTCCGTTGCCGCCGCGGTCCAAGGGGTACGTCACGACCCGTCTCTTCTATTCTACACTTTTTCTCCCGTGTCGTCCTGACTAGGACTGTGTATTGACTTGGACAGATGGACGAGTCCGTTATCAGCGGCGCAAATGTGTTCTTCGCGAGTCAGTTCGGCATCGACCCGGGAAACGGCTCAGGCAACAGCAAAAACCAATGGCTCCTAGGACTCGTCAACTCAGCGCCCTACGTTCGTCGCCCCTTTCTCTTTTTCACATCATGCTCTGACAGCACCCAACCCACAGCTCTGCTGTGGTCTCTTCAGTTGCTGGTTGACAGACCCGGTACGCCCATGGCTCCTCCCCGCAGCGCTCGTATGTCGCTGATGCTCCACCCCGTAGCTCAACAGGTGGCTCGGCCGGCGAGGCGCCATATTCGTCACGGCGATGTTCTCCTTCGCCACGTGCATCTGGCAGTCCGTTACGAACTCCTGGCCCCATTTGTTTGTCGCGCGCTTCATCCTGGGCTTTGGCATCGGCCCGAAGAGCGCTACAGTCCCCGTGTACTCCGCTGAGTGAGTCTCCGATCTCGTCTGGCTTCGTCTAACATTGGAGCTCGCCCTGACACCATGTTTCGTGCAGATGCGCGCCGCCGCTCATCCGAGGTGCGCTCGTCATGATGTGGCAGACGTGGACAGCGTTCGGCATCATGCTCGGCTACGTCATGGACATCGCGTTTGAGAAGGTCCCCGACCCTCCGCACATCCGCGGCCTCAACTGGCGTCTCATGCTCGGCAGCGTGAGTCCTTACCTTGCTCAGAGAAGCTGCTCTATCGGCCCAACTGACGGACCAAATCGTTCCTTCTAGGCTGGCGTTCCAGCGCTGATCGTTGCGGCACAGGTGTACTTGTGCCCCGAGTCTCCGAGGTGGTACATGATGAAGGGCCGGTACGCGAAGGCATTCGAGTCTCTTCGCCGTCTACGTCACACTGATATCCAGGCCGCGCGCGATCTCTACTGTGAGTCTCGTCTATCGCTTCTTATTCGTGCGCGTCGCTTATTCGTTTTCCAAGACATCCACGTTCTCTTAGAGGCGGAGAGAGAGGTCGAACGTCAGACCAAGCGCAACAAATTCCTCGAGCTCTGGACTGTCCCGCGAAACCGCCGAGCTTCCGTAGCTTCGTCCATCGTCATGTTCATGTAAATTTTCCGTTCTCCCGTTGTTTGGGACCCACTCGTTGACTGTGCTTCCTCGTGGGTTCACAGGCAGCAGTTCTGCGGCGTGAACGCGATCGCGTACTACAGCACCAACATCTTCATCCAGGGCGGCTTCTCCACAACAGCAGCGTTCCTCGCGTCTTTCGGTGCCGGTACGCATTCTCCGCTGCCGCATTGGCTCGTTATGCCGACATAGCGCTCATGCTGACGCGGCGCGCTTGCAACAGGCGCGATCAACTTCGTGTTCGCGGGCCCTGCGATATGGACGATCGATACGTTTGGGCGGAGGAACCTCCTGCTCGTCTCGTTCCCGCTCATGGCTGCCATGCACCTTTTGACGGGCTTCGCATTGTGCGTCTCTTCGTCCCGATGCGCTCCTCTGAGAACCATAAACACGACTCTTGCTGACGTTCTCATGTTTGCCAGCTTCATCCCCAAGACTATGCAAGCTGCTCACACGGGAGTCATCGCACTGGGCGTGTACCTCTTCGAGGCTGCTTACTCGCCTGGAGAAGGTCCCGTACCCTTCACAGTAAGCACCCCACTTTCTCTGGTCTCCATCGTACGAAGCGCTGACGACGTCATGTCCTCGCTTCCCCCTCCCCACACGGCAGTACTCGGCCGAAGCGTTCCCGCTGTACGTGCGCGACATTGGCATGTCCCAGGCGACCGCCCTTCTCTGGTTCTTGTGCGTCCTTCTTGCCTCTCTCCATTCCTCTGCGCGAATTCCCCAGTCTTACGCGCGCGGGTTCGTGCGCAGCAATTTCGTCATCGCGCTCACCGTGCCCGCCATCATCGGCGCGTGGACGCCGCAGGGCATGTTCGGCTGGTTCGCCGGGTGGAAGTGAGTCTTTCTTGCGTGCTTGTCGGATGGACGCGCAGAATGAATGCTAAATGTGGGGTGTGTAGCATCATTGGCTTCTTCCTGGCCCTCCTCTTCGTTCCTGAAACAAAGGCTCTCTCGCTCGAAGAGCTCGACCAAGGTCCGTTCCCGCCGCCTTTCCATTCTCTTTCCTTTGCTGTTACTGACGGTATTCTACGCGTGCAGTGTTCGGGGTCCCAACTCGCGTTCACGCCGCATACCAAGTCCGCGCCCTCGGACACAACTTCCGCAAGTACGTCCTGCGCCAGAACGTCGGAGATATGCCGCCGTTGTACGAGCACGAGGGCGCGATCGGCGGCGGAAAGGCGAACATGATGGGTGGGTTCACTGCAGCGTGAGCGATCAGATACGTAGGTTTTCTTCTCGGCTTCGCACGTAAAATATTCCCTCTTCGTGTATATATAACGGCTTGTATTTTTGTAGCTCTAGAGCACTCGTAAAGCTAATGCATAGTATGGACTTTCTCTTTCGTCACCTCACTGGGGATAGGCGAGGTTAAGTTTCGTAAGATACGCCATCTGCTCCGCGCGGAACGTGTCGAGCGTAACGTCGATCGCACCGCCTTCCTCGAACGTGAGGAGACGCGGTGCCTTCTGCGTATACGTGGGCCACTCCGTGGAGTTGCCTCCGTTGGGGTTGTGCGTCGCGATGAAGCGGATCACGTAGTCACCCAAGGGCCCCGCTCCGTAAGCATCCGCGAGGTCGCTTCCGTGTGCCGCCCCGAGACCTTCGACGGGGTTGTTCGTGCTGACTGCAGACCCAAGTTAGCACATCGACACGCCGTACTAGAAGCAGAGCTGTGTACATACGGTAGGCGTACACGGGAGCACCTCCTGAGGCAGTGAGTGTGTCGAGCAACAAGCGACGCGGGGCACCGAAAACGAGGTCTCCCTGAAGGGCGGCCATGCGCTTGTACTCGGGCGTGAAGGTAAAGTTGTCGCCCGTCCCGAACGGCGAGCCCACGGCGGGATCGGAGGGGTAGAGCTTCAGCAGGGGCTCTAGTGCGGCACGAGGGGCATTGGAGAAGAATACAGAGGACAGGTAGTCCGAGAACTCCTCGTCCGTGCTGGAAAGGAAAGGCAGTGAGCAACGGTGAAGCAGACAGACGTAAGCGTGGATGTGACGAACGTGACGTTGTTAAGAGTAGGAAGGGAGAAGAGAGTTCCTTCGTCTTGGGTCTCTCCTACAGGCGTGTGAGTATGTGGAAATAGCCAGGACGAACAGCCAACTGACCACTTATGACTGGAATCTTAGCAATCGCACCCCGAAGGATTTGGCGTTCCGGAGGCTCGGCCACATATCCACCATCAGCTCGAGCCAACCAAGGAGAGTGAAGTTGCTAGAACGACGTATGAATGTTCGTTCACTGCCAGAAGTCTGAGATGGGGCGAACGCACAGTAAATGTGAACAGGCTTGGTGTTCTGTCTGTCGCGTTCATGAGAACGTCAAGTGGTACTGTGCGCAAGCATTCCAGGGTGTCTTCGCTGCCAGCACACCCGGAACCCTCAACGACTATGTCGTACGTGTTCTGGACGAAAGGCTCGTCAACGAATCCTGAGGGGCTTCCTGAGCCGGACTCCATGATCCCGGCATGGAAGAGGCTTCCGGTATCACCCCCGTTGGAGAGCATGTGCTGGGCAATCGAGAACGCCCCGGCACTCTGTCCCCAGCTGATAGAAGGCAACACTATCGTGAATGACACGCGAGTATGGTTAAGAGATCGAAAACGTACAGTGTAACCTTTTGAGGGTCTCCGCCAAAAGCGGCAATATATTTCTGGACCCATTCAAGAGCTGCGCGCTCTGTAACTGACATCAGTGTATGTGAAAAGAAAAATATCATTGACGACTCACGATCGAGAAGACCCAAGTTCGAGACACCGGCATCTTTGACTTCCTTTCCGCCCAGGAAACCAAGTGCTAAGTAATAACAGTGAGTATAGCTTCGGAGTACGTATGAATGTCGATAAGGAGGAACTCACTCGTGACTCTGTAGTTTATCGCAACATAGACGATGGGCTGGCCAAGCTCGACAGAGCGTGCCACAACAGGCTCCCCTTGAAGACTAGACCGACATGAACGCTACGAACGTTCAGATAATCGTAGGACACTCACGCAACATTCGAACCAAGCTCAAAACCACCACCATATATCCACTGCAAGGATGCACTCAGATTGGCGGCGACGTTCTGAATGAATAGGATAAGTGCTTACCACAACCACGGGAAGTTTGGAATTCCTTGTCGCATTTGCCGGTGCGATGACGTTCAGGTTAAGACCTGACGTTAATTGACACGTGAGACGTCACAGAAGGGCCCAGGTACGAGATGTACCCACAGTCTTCACTTTGAGGGACGGGCGGAGCCGCGAAGCTGGCGAGATAGGCCAGAATGGAGGCGGGCACGTTGCTGGGCAGATTGAGCGGCGCAATGGAGCGCTGAATACACTGGTTCCCAAAAACTGTGGCGTTCAGCGTTCCCGTGTAAGGAGGCAGGGCCTGAGGCAGGCGCAAACGAAGGTCGCCGACACTATGTCCACCTGTAAGCAGGAAATCGGAGAAGGAAAGATGGATACTCGCGGAGGCTGAGCGAATGGGATCCCGAGGTACTGGGCGACCGACCCGTTAAGGTTGCCAATTACTGTGGCATCGTCCAGTAAGACGGTAGGTGCTGAATCTGCAACACTGGTGCCTAGATGTGCTACCAGAGTGGTGAAAAGGAGGCCGAACACAGACTGGAGAGGCATGCCGAAGATGAAGCAACAACCACTGCAGGGAACGATGAGAGGCTAGAACGCAACTGTAGAGGATCCCCAGATATGTATGCACCTTCCATCGGAACCGATCGATGTGAAAACTTGGTACCGTGACTCGTCAACCAAGATTGAATAACGTTGGATCCTTGACGGCGGCTCCGAATGACCGGCGAAGCATCAACAGGAGTTGGACTCGGACTTCGCAGAGGAACAGCTTATCACGGCGAGCGCCTCAGAATTCACTGAATAGCCCCCCTTCCGATATGAGCGGAAAGAATATGGCTGCGATGTGGGCGACGAGCTCTTGCTGAAAGAGAGAGTCGTGTTTGAATGGGCCGGCTGAGCTCGACAATGATGAAGGTGGCAGTGAGTCAAGTGTTGCCCGCCACGGCCACGGCGCGCTCGGCAAAAATGCCCCGGTCCCGGTTCGATCCCGCGTCCGCGTCAAATATGCCGGTCGGGGTCCGACATCTGTCGGCCTATTCTGGGTGAAGTCCGATGGAGCCTGTCGTCCGCCTTGGAACGGCATGTTGAACCATTCGACAACGCTCATTCCTTAAGTCTTTCCAACCTCTCCTCATCTCCGTTTCCCCTTTAGGCACCCTTTCAACAAATCATAGGTAACGCACTGAGTACTGTAATCATAGGCCATCAGCGGGGGTCAGTTTCCAAACACGGTCGAAGTCGCATTAGCATTCGGACCCTCGCGTCTGTTTGGCAGATTAGGGATCGAGGGTACGTACCGTCGATGGACATAGTGAGCACTGACTACGTACACTTCAGGTTCGTTTCGTGAAGAACCGAGTCCAGCTTGTAGGCTTCTCATAGCATGATGTTACTAAGAGCCCGGCTCCTCAACTACGACATGCCGTCTGGCTTAACAATGCAGAATGCTGGTGCCAGCGTTCACCCGGTTCGATCCGGCTCGCTATATGTCCGCTGAATGTACTACCATAGCGCCTTCAGATCCCACCACTTATCGCGGTCCTTCATCTGAGTCGATTCTCTTACGCTGACTTGTATTCCTGATCATCTCACATAAAGGCGTCCTTGGTATTTCCAAACGCATGTGTTGCAACTTGCGTCCCTTCTAGCATAGAGCGATACCGAGGACATGCTAGGTACGTATTGTACTCTTCTGTGCGGCATTCAATCTCACGAGGATCATTTAAAGACGCCCCTTTTGTAACGACTGGCCCCTATACATACGTGTCATCGTCCCAGATGTGGAAATAGAAGAGGTAGAGCCACCCTCTCTGGCGCAGTCGCTCCAGGACCCCTTTGCCAGCGATGCAGCTTCTTCTCCGCACCGTCGCCTCGCTCCCAGCCGCCACGACGGTATCCGTATTCCCCACTCTGCAGCACACATAGAGGAATTAGAGTCTGGGAACTTGCGACGCACACCTACACCGAGTCTGCTGCTCCTCAGATGCCCCCACAGATCATGACTCGCTCGCGCCTTGATTTCTCGAACACCGACGTCAACCGTCACAGCCCATCCATTCCTTCGTCAGAGAACCTCTCGTAAGCGCATACGTCGCGGAATTCATATTCACAGCTTTCGACGACGGCTCTGCGTGCCGCCGGTTCTCTCTGCCATATCTGAGCAGCGCTCGCTACGGTCATATTATCGCGATGACAGCAGTGGCGAAGGTGATAGCCGAGACAACAGAAACGTCTGTCCAAACATCACTCACTCTCTCGCCCACGTGTCGCACGCGCCGCTCTGTGCACAACCTTGCGCTCCATCCACTTCCTCTCCCACCATCACCTGCTTCTTCTCTCGAACCACCGCATGCTCCAGTGCTCCAAATCTAACTCTTTCTGCGCCGCCTTCGGCGTACAGCCCTGATACGCCCGCCGACGCCGCCGCCACCACCGCACGTTGCATGAGGTCTGAGTGGTGGCGACAGCTCGATAAGACAGATCTCCAGGCGTTGGGCTGGACACGCGAGATCTCGCCGCTCGAGAACGCGGCGGCACCCGCACAGCTGCGCATCCGACAGAAGTGGTCGTGGAACGCGGGGATCAGACTGGAGGCCGGCCGGCCGGAGTCGCTACCGATGGTCCATGGACGCCAGGAAGAGCGGGGTAGGTAGAGGTAAATATGAGTGCGAAGGTGGCTCGACACGACCGCCATCGTACCGCCTAGGTAAGTAGCGATAATGGCGGGTCTACCACTCGCCTCTATCTGGATTCTTTAAGCGTCCAACTCTTACGGGAGTGAAAACACCTCTGCTGGATGCGGTTCGCGAGAGCGACCATGTGCAGGTCTGATCTTTTCCTTGTGGTGTTTGCTCTGCCCCTTCAGATAATCTGAGATGGCGTATGATCAGAGTGTGAGCTCGTGAACGGAGGGTTGCTCGGTCCAAGCTGCGCAACCGTCGCAGTTGAAGCTCCAGAGCACTGAAGATTCACATTCACCCTTACTACTCTATCTGAACGTCCTCAATCATTATGGATGTTGACTCCAACAACGCCGTCGTTGCCACCGTCAGTTTAGGATTATCCCTTTGACGACACCCGTGGTACGGCACGCCCCATTGTGCCAAATATTTGACGATACAGGGGTCATGATATTCCTCGGAGTTCGCTCTAAGGTGCCGCAGATAGAACTTGAGACGTTGAACAGGTTGATATATAGAGACAATAAGTAACTCCGGCGAGCCCGCTGTTGTCCGACGAAGATGAACTACGTGGTCTGTAGCGATCGTATATGTATGGTAAGTGAGAGTCTCTAAGTCGCTACTGACCCTAGCTGCGGTCTGTCATCCCTTAAGAACAACAGGTTACTGTCTGATCATCACCAGCATTTCTAGCGTTCTAAATCTTGAGGGACTTGGTTATCGTACTCCACCGTGGTATGTAGCCAGTGGCTCGTTCCCCGCAATGAATCGCAAATGCATAATCTTCGCCTGTGGTCTATGGTGTAATGTAGACACACTCGCGAATGATCCCGCACTATTATAAGTACTGCATTCCCTTTTTTACAAACGATCCCAATGACATCTTTTATATGAAGTACGTAGAGAATCATCTCAGCAGACACGTTCAATGGCAGGTGTAGTGACTGTAACAATGATACCAACTTAATCTAGAGCAATGTGATTCGCTCCTATGTGACCCAATGTTCGTAGTCAACCCGTTCAGCAGTAAATAGGACCGTTCCTGTCACAATCCTCATTCACTCTCGCGTGTCTTCCGACGCAACGCTCGTCGCGGTCTGCCCACTATTCCGCTGACCACGTACGCTGCCCTTTCCCCAGACTTCCTGGTAGGGCCATCTCAATGAGTGTTATTCCGAGTCCACTTCATTGGCTTTCTGGTCGGGCCGCAAATATCCTAAACTGTGGAGAGAAGGTTACATGTAAAACATGTAAATCGGGATCCGGGGATATGGACTGTCCTCCCCAGGGTAAACTGGTCGGGCCATCTGACGGCATCCTTAAAGCACAAATGCACTGTCAGTTGCTGCCACAGAATGAAATCACAATTCAATTCGCATCTCCAGGCACGTATGATTCACAATTTCCCGCTCTACTGTTTTACACTACAGGGATTGACGTTTCTTAGGTAGCGGCAATGTCACAATCCTCGGTGGCTCAAAAAACGGTCAAGATAACACCAGCTATAGCTGCACCCTAGACGGAATGCAACCGCAAAGCAGCTCTATTATGCAATTGCCACAAGACGAACTCTGCATTTTCAGCGTCGACGGATCAACTACAACGCACACTCTGACGATGACTGTTAATCACGGTTTACTATCTATCGACCATGTTCAGTATCCTGCTTCCATGCAAATGCCGGAGACTGGGGCTCCAAGGGGCTCTAGTCTTCCCGCTAATCCAGCCAATCCCTCTACAAGCCAACCGTCAGCATTAAGCACGGCAACTTCGTCGAGCTCAAGCACCTCCGTATTCAATGATCCAGACAGTTCCTCAACACAGTCTGGTACAGCTCGTCATACTTTTACTTCATCTCGCACTGAGCATTAACAAACTGGTTCTTAGGACCCCCCGCAAACGCCACCAGCAGCCCGGGGACCACGACCCCTGACACACACCCCACCCAGAGCAAGCCAGCTCCCGCCCCCCCTACCACAAGACCAAGCCCACCGACCGGGGCCCCGTCATCCAAGTTGGAAAAAGATTCGCCAAGTACAACCCCCAGCTTAACTACAGACACGCCAGTGAGTTCAGGCACAGATGGACACCCCAATCCCTCCAAAGGGACGATCGCGGGGATAGTAATCGTCATGATATTCCTACTCCTTCTGAGCGCCGCCGCGTTCCTTTATCGACGGCGCATGCGCGAGCGACGGAGAATTGCCCTGACTACCTTCGGTACGCACGCTTCAGATATTGACATAAACCCCCGCTTCGTGGCTTATAACCCGCACAGAGCCTCTTGCGCTTTTCTCAGGCTCATCAGGGGCTCCGCCAACCCCGGGGATTATGGACGAGAAAATCACAGAAGGATCGATGGAGAAAGACGTTACGAAGGGGCTCTCGCTCGCGCCGCTTGAGACACCATTCGACGTGAAGCGAGAAGAGGCTGAGAAGGACGCCGAGGCTCATTCCCACGAAGGAACAGGGGAAGATACCGAGAGTCTCGGATCGCTGTCGTATTGGGGCCCATTGGTGCTCTGACGTTTCTGGTCGGAACAAGGTCCGAGCCCGTGGGGCGGACATGCGCGAGAGGTATGTTCCAAACTCCTATAGCGTCTGCTTCGGCCTGACGTAAGTAGAGAAGGTTTTTGAATATTCTTGAATGCCATAGGCCCTTCGATTGGACACGGCATCGTCGTAGCATCCATGTCAGACATTCTTGAAACACGTGCATGTATGTTCTAGATCTCGACTGGCTACTAGCCCCGCGCGTTGAACGCTGATTGAAGCGTTGGACTACGTGCCACACATAATGTATGCAGTGTACGATACCATGAAAATGTATACCCCGTAAAGTGAATAGTGATGATAGTGGGACCGCGGGCCGTTTCAGGAATCGGTATGTAACATGTTGGGACGAGCTGCACGAACGCCGACGTGCTCCCGTGCGGAATGTAAATGCGACATATCGAGTATCATGTATCGTATCACTTCGCATACCAGAGATCGGATGTCCGCAGCCCACGGCGCACGCAGGTCTCCACAGGCCTCGAGGGAAGCCAGCGGCGCCGCGGTGGGTTCGGTAGGGTAGGCTTGAAGGAAAAGGGGCAGATGACGGCGACGTACATATTACTCAAAAAGAGCTGCCCCCTCTGTATGGGCATTCCTGAGGGCACGTCAAGGGCGAACGCGGCATGTTCAATATCCTGCCATGTACAGCACCACGATTGTCACGGTATCTCCAGTACTGATCTGCGAAGACATAGTCGGCTCATTTCACAATACGACAGACTCACTGCGTCGCTTAGAGGATGTAGAGTGGCCATCTTCTTCCCTTGCGGAGCAGCGACGCGCTAAAGAGATATGAGGGGGACAAGACAGTAGGGATGCGGAACGCACGGTGTGCACGGCGCGCGAGTCGCGTCTGTGGCGTATGTCAATAAAGCCAAACAACGCGTCAGCATCCCGATGACGTTAGCATCCCGTGTCAAGGGCGCTACGGACGTCCAAGTCGCGTAGCCGGCGTAAGTACCACCTCAGCCTCCATGATGGTAGATTCCGGTTCCCGACCTATACGAGGGTTTCTCTTCTGATGCTTTGTAGGGTTGCCACTCGCCAGGTACTCGAGACCCCCGCCCCTGAATCCAGTCGTCTTCGTGCATGCGATGCCGCAGCGGGCGGCAGTGCATGCCAGTGCTGCTGAACGTCAAGTTGAACGTCGACTACTGGAAGTTCCCCATCTAGCCTGTCCAAGCCAGCCTTCTTAATCAACTCCCCATCGTTCTTTCGTATCTCCCGGGTGTTCGAATGAGCCTATCGTATTGGTCATAGCCGCACTTCTGTCATATACTGCACTTCTCCCGGCCGGCCTCGATGGATGCCTATCCCGAGTCCATAGCACTGCCAGCGGAGTCCATCGTATGCGCATTAATCCGCACCTCGAAACCCCACAGGACGCCTACCAACGCTCCGCAACCTAGCTACAACGGATCCGCCAGACTCAACCTCCTCAAATACGCAATCTCCTCCGCCCTAAACGTATCCAGACCAACGCCCACCGAGCCATCAGGCGCGAACCTGAGTAACCTCGGCGACGCCCTCGCGTACCGCGGCCACTGCGGTGCCCCGTCCCCGTTCGGGTCGAGCGTGGCGGCGAACCGGATTAGGTAGTCCCCGAGGATGCCTCCGCGATAGGTGCTGAGGAGGTCGGAGCCGTGGACGGCGCCGACGCCGTCGATCTGGTCCATCTCGCTCACTTGATATCCCATCTATGAGCCAGAATGTTTCGCTTTCGTGGTGCATAGAAGACGTACGATATGAGTAAACAGGCTGCCTATCAGCCAGACTGTCGACGAACAGGCGCCGCGGGGCCTGGAAGAAGTAGTCGCCCTGGACGGCAGACATGCGCTTGTACTGCGGGGTGTAGGAGAAGTTGTTGCCCGTGTCGAAGGGGGAGCCGTCTGCTGGGTTCGAAGGGTACAGGTCGAGGATTTTCGCGACAGCCTCGCGGGATGTGTTCCGATAGAAGATAGACTGGACGTAGTCGAGGAACTCCTCGTCTGTGCTGTGAGTAACGATACGGGCTTAGCTCGTTGGCTAGGCAGAATGGATAGTAGGTGCACGCTTACGTCACATTTAGGCTGATGAAGGAGAACACAGTGCCCTCGTCCTTGGTGTCGCCTGCGATGGACCGTCAGACGCTTTTGCGAATCACAAGAAACATGTTGATGACCGCACCATTAATGACCGGGATCTGCGCGACTTCCCCAGAAAGAACCTGACGTTGAGGAAGCTCCGCAACGTACTTCCCGTCCACCCTCGGGAGCCAAGGCGAAGCCAATTGCTGCGACGCCCACACGTCACCCCTCAAGTCAACGTCACCTCACAAACAATAAACGCACCTCATAAGAAAACACACTCGGCGTCCTATTCGTCGCAGCCATAAACACCTCAACCGGCACACCCCTCAAACACTCCAGCGTATCCCCGCTCCCCGCACACCCAGTCCCGCTGACGATGGTGTCGTACGTCTGCTGGAGGTACGGCTCGTCGACGTACCCCACGGGCATCGCCGATCCGGACTCCATGAACGCCGCGCGGAAGAGGCCGTGGATGTCGCCGCGGTTGGAGAGCATGTGGTGCGCGATGGAGCACGCGCCGGAGCTTTGGCCCCATCTTGAGGTTGGGGAGGGTCGTTGTGAGACGTGAGGAGAGGGGAGGGGAATGGGAGTGACGTACGCGGTTACTTTGCGCGGGTCTCCGCCGAATGCGGAGATGTACTTTTGGACCCACTGGAGGGCTTCGCGCTCTGGAAGGTCGGGATCAGGCTTGCATTATAAGGCTGAGATTACTAGAATCCACTCACGATCGAGCAGGCCGAGGTTAGCCGCCCCCGCTTCCTTGATTTCTCTCCCTCCGAGGAAGCCAAGGGCTGTAGAAGATTTAGTAACTTCGTCAAGGACGGACCGCCGTAACCCGAGAACGCACAGGTTACGCGGTAGTTCATAGCGACATACACCACCGGATGTCCAATCTCGATCGAGCGAGCGACGATTTCTTGGCCGGATTGCAACGCTCTGTAGTTGTCATCAGCGAGAGTGTCCCTCGTCAAACGGAGAGATACCAGCTCACACGGCGTTGGAGCCGAACTCGTACGCGCCTTCGAATATCCACTGAAGAGCGAGCGGTAAGCGGATGACCATGCTTTTTGCACCACGGAGATACTGACCACGATCACCGGTAAGGAAGAGTCCCTCGTCGCGTTCGCAGGCACGATCACGTTCAAGTTCAGACCTATACTCCATGAGTCCCTACCCTCACACCCTTACACCAACACCCCAACACGGTACTCACAATCCTCACTCTGCGGCACCCCCGCCGGCGTCGTCACCTCCGAAATATACTCCCTCGCCGCGTCGGGAAGCGAGGGCGGGAAGTCGATGGCGGGTAGCAGACGCTGGACGCATTGGTTCCCGAACGCGGTCGCGTTTATCGTCGTGGAGGTGTTGTATGCGGGGAGGGATTTGGGTGGGCGGAGGCGGAGTGGGCCTACGCTGTGCAGCGTCGCCAGTTCCATCTATGAGTAAGCCTTACTAAACTAGTGGGAGGGAGAGGGGACTCACGGAGGCTCGGCGAAGGGTATACCGAGGAATTGGGTGACGGAGCCGTTCGTCTTCCCGAGGACGGTCGCTCCGTCGAGCATTATTGTCGGCTGGGCATCCTGGGAGGTCTGAGCAGCGGCGAACGTGCCACGCACAAAAAGCGCAGCAGTGAAGATGGCGTAGAAAGAGTTCGGGGACAACATCGAGCAAACCGAAGGGAACCCTACGTGCCCCTAAAATGCCACCAGACCCCCCATATAAGAGCACCCGTGCAGCTGCTCCCGAGCGCACCGGCGAACATCCAGCCACACCACGAAGGGCACACCAAGTCCGGTTCCGATTCAAGCGCACGCCGTTGTCCCGCCCTCCCGCACCCGAGCCCCGATGCCGATCAGCCCGTGGGCGTCGAAGAAGCCTGAGTCCGAAGCAGGACGAATTGGTCGTTGGCGGTGTCCCGCGACCGCACAGAGGCTGAGAGGCTTGGGCTTAGGGTCGCGGTAGCGATACGTCATCGCCACCTGGGGAGGGTCTTCGATTGAATGGAGGATCCGGCTTCAAGTGCGGGATGCTATGTATGTGGGGCTTTCCCGAGTCTGTCGGGATCGGACAGGTCAAACGCACACCATCGAAGCATACCTCGTGCGCTCGTCCTAGTAGCGTGAAACGGATTTGTATTATGGCTCTCTCGTGTCATCTTCAAAATTGAGGTCCAGCGACTAGAATGACGCGTCGAGCGATCTCCATTAAAAACGTACAACTCGGGGTATACATACACAGCCGGGCAGCCCACAGACCAGCTCTATCGAACCGTCAGCAAACCGGCATCTTCAAAGCAGAAAAAATGTTAACACTCACCTGAACGCCTAATAGAACGCATCACCTCCCGCCCACATACGATGGCGGCATCCCCTCTCCCTGCCCTCCTCCCTCCCTCCCAAGCCCAGACCTCCCTAATGGCCCGCCCTCAAGTCTCACTCCACCATCTCTCGACCGCCGAGCCCGCCCGCCCGCAGCACCCCTCCGCCTCCGTCTCTCCCTCTCCCTCTCCCGTTCAGGACTTGGACTCCGGCTCCGGTCCCTATCTCGGTCCCGGTGGTGGCCAGGGGGCGAATCCCGGCCCCACCCCTGCGCGCGGAGCGCAGCGACGAGCAGGGCGTCCGTCCCGTGCCCTCTAACAGATGTGTGTTCTTGCTCCGCTTGTCCCGCTCCCGCTCCTCCGCGCCCGAGCCAGCCCTCTTCCGGTGCGAGTCGTTCCTCTGGTGAAGGTAGTGGTCTCACGCCCCGCGAACGTCCCGTCCCTCCTCCTCTCACTCCCAAGTCGAACCCCGGAGAAGGCAAAGGCGAAGACTCGAGCTGGACTGGAAGCGGAGGCAGCGGATGCGCAACGAGGTCCTCAGGCGCAGGCTCGAACGCGCCCGAGCGGCGGGTGCGGTACGAGGGCGGGAGCGTGGACGCGGTCGCGACGGACGCGCCGCTGTCGCTGTATGCTGTCGAGAGGCGCGCTGGGTGGGGGTTTGGAGCTTGCGGTGAGGGTGGAGGAGAGTGGGAGGGAGGGGAGGGTGAGGGTGGGGGAGAGGGCATGTATTGCCTGACAAGGAAAGGAGAGTCGAGGGGAAGGGGCGCGAGGGAGGGCGAGTCGCGTCCGAAAGCAGCGGCGAGAGCTGCATAGCGTGCGTTGCGTCCCGTGTCTTCGAGGTGTGTATCGGGATGGTACGAGCGGGCAGAGAACGTTGCGGAGAGGACGCGGTCGTTCGCGGGACCGGTGCGCGTCATCACCAGGGGAGGCCTCGCAGGCGCCTGGGACTCGCGCGGGGATAGCGGAGAGCGCGGGGATAGCGGAGAGTGCAGAGATTGCGAGGACTGGAGAGAGTGGACGGAGTGAAGGCGGTTGGGCACGAGCGGGTCTCCGGGGCCAATGCTGGTGATCGGGGTGTTGACGTTCGGACTGGGATGGAGGGAGCTGACGTCGCCCAGGGAGAGCTCCAGGTCTGCCTTTCCGAACGATTCCGCTCGATCGAGCTCACAGACAGGACGGTTTTCCGCTGTGGTACGCACGTTTGAGACCGCGCGCATACAGCCATAGCAGAGCGACTCACCTTGACATCCCTCCTCCCTCCCGCCTCTTCTCCACCTCGACAGGAGGCTCTTGAGCCAGCGCGGCCGCCATCCCTTCCAGACCCCAACGGCAAAGAGCCCGCCCATGACCGCGACGAACGCGACGACGGCGATGACGACCGCCACCGCGATCCCGGGCAGCCCCTGTACGACCGAGGACGCGCCCATCGTGCGGACGAGGGCGGGGCGGGGTCAAGCGGAGAGGACCACAGAAAGCGAAGCGGAGGCTAGAGAGACAGAGGTGGACAGCGACGGGTCGTCGCGAGGACGTCGAGGGTTGGCAGGCACGGGAGCAAAAAGAGAAGAAATCACTTCGCCGCGCGATATTTAGCAACGTCCTTACCCGAACCTGACGTGCGCGATCACGACTGCCAGAACGCCCGCGCCACTCCACCTCTACGGTCTATCGCAATACGTAAACGCGCTCGGGGTGAGAAGGTTGTGGTCGGGCGGATCGCAGCGGCCTTCGAAGGACGCGCTTCGTATGATGGGGATGTCGATGGGTCGGTACCGCACGCCGTACGGGGACCGTGGAGCTCGAAGCACGACTGGAAGGGATAGTATTGGTAGCGCGGGCGAGTAGACTCGTATCCAGTCTCCACTTGGCACCTGCGATATATGTTGGGCGTGGGACAGGTCAGAGGAGCGAAGGGCGCGGTTTGAGCGGGTGGGATACTAGTATGGGTGGCAGTAACGGTGCCGTGGAGACTGGGATAACTGCAAGGGGAGCGAGTACAGTAGAATTTTGAACTCCGCATATACCCGTTTTGGTAGCCCGCACGTGCGTTCCACGACGCGTCCCGAGTCGCGGTGAGCGCCTCATTATGGAGAACTCGACGCGTCCCGGACGCGTCTCTCTTCGCTATGTCTATGCAGCCCCCGAGAAAGCGTCGCTCTGACGCAGAGAACAACGCGTTTTCTGTCATCGTTGATACCCCACCTCCTAAGCGCGTCCGCCGCACTCTCCAGCCTCTCACGCCAGATGCCCTGCTTGCGGAACAGCAGCGTCTCGCCCAGGAACGCCGAAGGCAGGAAACAGCCGAAGAACCAGCCCATCGTGAGACAGAGAAGGCTCAAGCACGCGCGCAAGAGGAAGCCCGCCAGCAGCAGGTCAACGCGTCCCTCAAACGCGTTGTCAGCGAGGCAAAAGCATCTGGCTTGGGGACTCTTCCAGAGTTCCTCGCGTCTCTTTTCTCCACCACTGACCAGCAACTCTCTTCCAACGTCTCTCGGGCAATCGGAACTCACGGAACCACGCTACTGAACCTCATGCATCACCGGCAGCCCGAGGTCACCAGCAACTGGGCCTTTGCCCATGTTCAGCGGGAGATACAGACGGAGGTGGGGAAGCTGGCGGAGCAGCTCAAGCGGCCGTCTGGCCAGAGCCTGACCGACATTCTCTCGGAGTGGACTTTTGAAGGACTTTTGGAGAAAACCCAGGAGCTTGCGCCAACGCTCTGGAAGACACTATGCGCAGCTGGATCAGGAGGGTCAGCGTCATCGGGGGATACGGCACAGCGAAGGGATCGGAACTTGGTATGTCACTTGCTCTGTACTGTATGGCGATGGTTGGCTACATGTTGGTTGCTCCGATAGGTTTTCGGCAGCGTGGTTGCAATGCTCGCATATGCTTCCAATGAGCGGGCCAACGAGCTACAAAGTGTTCTGTGTATTTATCTACTCGCATGTGGAGCAACACGATCACAGTTCGAGGTCCTCAACCACGCTGGACTTGCGTGCTCCTACCCCACCGCCATCCTTCATCTGAAGGAGCTCAGTGAAGAGAGATTAGCAATGATCCAAGATCTAGTCCGCCGTTTTCCGTGTATGATTGCATGGGACAACATCAACATTGCATTCCGTGTCAATGAGCAGCGCCACGACTCGAAAGACCATTTCGATAACGGCACAACAGCGACAATCATTCGCCTCTTCGACGTTCAATATGGTGCCCTTCATCTGGAGCTCAAGCCCCCTCGAGACACCCGCTTGCCCGTTTTGGACTTCGGCCCCGAACATCTCCTGCCGTCAGTAGCTCAAGTGAGGCAGCTAGAAGAAGATCAGTTATGGCATCTCGAGAATATCCTTCTCGATTTCATTCCTGCCCTTCGTCGGCGTCTTGGCGAGTCTTTTCCGCCTCCGCCAGCTGTCCTTCCAATCCCTCTGCACCGTACTGAGCAATATCCACTTCCCGCAATGCACATTGACGAGTCAAGTCTCGACGGCACCATAGACGTGATGGACACCATTTTCCGCAAGACGCTGAACCTCTCCGATGAGGACATCCGTAAACACGGCCTCTTCATCTGTGCAGGGGATCAACTATCCATTTCGCTTCTTGACAAGGTAAGTCGACCATCAATATAATATATAGCTGTTCCGTACAACTTAAATTCGGTTGCGCAGGCCTCTGCATCACGCCGTGATGACACGGACCTCATGGACAATCTCGGGAAGTACACGGTTGGCCAACTCGGCCTTTTTCATGTCAAAATGGCGGCAGACCGAATGGTTGCCAACGAGTTCTGGGGAGCTCCCAATTCTAAGTCGCCGTGGTCACTTTGGCGCATGAATGCTCTCCTCGGGCGGAAAGCTATCACCGCAGGGTGGAAGGCTAAAAAACTCCCGCCATTCCGCCCGACATGGGAGCTCATCACGCGCCTTGTCTTACCGGCCAACGTACTCGACGGGTATCGGCTCTTCTGCCCGGGCTCTGACCTCGATGTGTGGGCTGCGAGTGTTCCGGACTACGCCAGCGTGAGGAGTGTTACCCTCCGTGTGCATAACGAGTTATTCTCGTCTCGGCGAGTGTCCACACTGCGAAGATTGCCACCAACCCAGCGCGACGTTCCCCTAGAGAACATCATCCTGCACAACCGTGATGGTCTCCTTCTCGTGCAGTTTGCTTTCGCAGTCAAACGTGGAGATATAGGGGCGGCAGTAAATGTACTGGCTATGTGGAAGGTTCTCTTCCGGGGGACAGGGTCGATGAACAAGTACGCAGATGCGCTTTTCCATGCTCTAGTCACACTCGAAAAGATGGATTCTACGCTCCGGTGAGTCCGCTTATACACTGTGCACATTCAACTAATCTGACTCGATACAATATACAGGAAGGCATTTTTGATGAACTGGCTTGTCAATCTCACAGGCCGCCCAAATGCCTGGAAAGAAATCGACCTTCTTGAGGAGCATCAAAACTTTTGGGCGAAGGTGAGTGCTAGTGTTGCGAGACCACGCAGTGCGCACTTGCCTTATACTGCACACTCTTACATGCTCATTTACAGATTATCTACAGTGCAAAGGGTTCAAACCGCTCTTGGAAGTGGCTAGCCATGATCACGCTGGTAATTTTCCTCCTCCGAGACGTCATCAGGAGTGTTCAGGCTGGATACAAGACACCGCACAATGGAAAGACACATACCAGCCCAGATATCCGCCAAGACATCATGACGATTATGAAATACCTACAGGAGCACACCATTCAGTCCTACACTCCTCAGAGGCCTTACAACACTCACGCGACAGAGGCGCGAGATCTGATGGTCAAAGGTGCGGAGTATGGGAGCACTGCGCGCGCCTTTAAGAGTTTCTCTAGTAGTACAGGGCGTGCGCATTACAGACAAGCCGCTAGAGGTGAAGAGAGTGTAGATATAGAGTCTGAGGATGAAGACGAGCAGGAGGGCAGAGAAGCGAACTTGTCGCCTCACTCTGAGGCGGGTGAAGCGGACCAGGACTCGGAGGAGCCTGATATTGAGATGGACGATCTGTTCATGGACGACGAGGACTTGCCTATTGAGGGTAATGTAGAGGATCTCATACGTACAGTAGAGGGTCTTATTTCTGAGGTGCAATCTTGTATGTAACTGTAGTTACCCACCAGGAAAGTAGCCACAGCGACCTGACCGAAGCTATGCCGCGGTGAGAAGGTGCGATGAGCGCCTATTGCAACGTCAACGTTTGTGCCATTGTACAAGATGCAAACCTTGCTGGAGTTACACAAAACTTGGCATATATGCTCACAAACATCACAGAAAGCACTTCTGATACTTCGCTATGCTTAGTAATCTTCCCCAAAGATGTTATAGACAACTCTCCGAACCCAACTGTGCGCTCTCGGAGGTCGCCGAGATATAAGCGCCCAAATGCCCGCCTGCATACTCAGGCTGCCCTCCCTCCTCTTCTGCTCCGCCCAGCACGACCTCTTGGACGACTGCTAGCTCGCCCCCTCTGCTCTGCTACTCCATCTCCTCTTCCTCGCCCCGATCCTCGTCCTCTACCGCTAGTTCCTCCCCCCCTACTAGTACTTCTTTGCCCCCGGCCTCGGCCTCTCCCTCGCGCCCTTCCCCTGGCCCTCCCTCCCTGTCCTTGTCCTTCATTCTCGTCCGCATGTGCATCGTCCTCTGATGCTTCTTCCTGGCTTCCATTGTGAGTACTTTCATCTGCCACGGGTGATCCTGACTCGGTATCTGACACAGATGATCTAGAACCATTGTCAGCAGTGGTTGTGCTCGACTCCGAGTCCGAATCCTGCTCTTCGCCTAGCTGCTGTTGGACTCCAGTGGACGACCCTGCCGTGCTGGTGCCAGAGCCATAGAAGGTGCTAGGAGGAATAGGGCCCCCTCGGTGAGTAGCCTTTTTGAGGATCTCCGGACCCTCCTTCTGCATGAAGTCGTACTTCTTGTACGCTCGAGAAAGGACACCAAGGAGCTCCCTCCCGTATGATGTGAGCGCTGTCCGCGAACGATCCGTAAACGCCTGCGGCCATCGTGAGTGCTTAGCCAGGGTGTCTACTGTGTATATCCGAGTACCGCAAGTTGCAATCTGCTCGATATCGGAGTCCGGAAGTATTGCCTCGGCACTGATGAGGGTGCTTGTCCCAGGAAACATTGCATCGAGAAGACAGGTGTCTCGCCAAGTACGAACATCCAGGCGCACTCTGCATTCAAACCTAGGCGTAAGTTTCTTCTTCCGACCCCGCTGGAGTGAAGGGACGGCAGGAGAGACGACAATCTGAGGCAAAGGAAAGCGGGTGGGCTGACAGTTGTCGCAGCAGCGGGCATTGGGATGATGTTTGTAGGTAGAGTTCTCAGGATCGATAATGGACACTGGTCACTCAGTTAGCCCTGCCGTCAATTAAATCATCAGTGAAAACAATTGACGTACGCTTTTTATCATTTTGAAAGAACCGATCCCAAGGTTTCCGCCGGCACTCCGTGGTCTGTAGGAACATAGAGAGAGCACGCGCCTCTATGCTGTTGCATCCAGTGGTTGTCCGCTTCTTCTTCACAGTCCTTGCGGATGAGCTAGGTTCATCGGCATCCTCCTGCTCTCCTCCGCGCTCAACACGCACCCCTCCCTCCTGCACCCAAACGACCTCGCGGCCTTCGGCAACTGTAGCCCCACCGTCGAACCCGGCAAGATCAGGATCCTGTGAAGGGTCGTCTGTCGGCTCGTCGGTGGCAGTTACGGTGTGATCGCGTGCCTCCTGAGCTGCGAACGTGATGGCTAAGTCGACGATGTCCTGTGTTACAGCCTCCTTAAGATGCTTGGCTGGCACTATGACGATTGCTTCCCCTAATGTTTCCAGATCGCGGGCTGCACGTCCCACACGCTGTACGAGAGCACAGAACGAGGGAGGTATATCCCAGAGGATCACACGAGCAATATTGCGCATGTCACATCCCTGCCAAGCACCAGAACCCCGTGAGCACGAAAGTGTATAACTGCCTTGAATATGTGGTCCAGCACTCACCATTCCAACCGCGTCTGTGCATACGAGGATTCGTACTTCGCCCTTTGCCAACTTCTCTTCCAACTCGCGCTTTCGCTTTGTGCCGATTTTGGCATGGTAGTAGGCGACTGCCGTCTTTGGAATGCCAGACTCGTCTAACCATTTGCGTAGCCGGTCGGTGACATCCTCACAGGTGAGGCGAGAGTTACAGTAGATGAGTGTTACCGGGATATCATCCGCGGCTTTTGCTGACTGTGGAATGAGAAAGCGTAGGTCCGCTTTCGACTCGTTGGAGTAACGCATTGCACGGACTGATAGAGCAACGTTGAGGCGTGCGTTAGACAGGCGGATGGCGTCGTAATCTTGCGCAAGGCCGAGTTGGGCACGGACATCATCCAGGATGTGTGAAGGAAATGTGGCTGATGCAATGAGGAAGGGTACATTGGCAGGGATGCGACCTCGGAGGACTCCTAAGGCGGAGTACTCCGGACGAAAGTCACCGCCCCAGAGGCTGACGCAGTGTGCCTCGTCAATGCACACGACCCGTAGGTTTTCGTAGAATGTTGCCCGAGAAAGAACCAGGCGCCGGAACTCCGGGGACGTGCAGATCTCCGGTGACACGTACACCTGACGGAATCTGCCACTTGCAACATCCTAAAATGTGTTTAACCTCGGAGTTGCTGTGGCCGAGATGGTATGGGCCTACCTCGAAAAGTCTATCTTTACCTCCGGGTGCATTCTGTATCGTTTCTTGACAAACGGCCACTGCTCTGAGGGACGAGCTTTGAACCTAAATTTCAGTTAGTATGCGGTGCGACCCAATGCAGAGTTCGAGAGACCGCAAGCATCAGCCTCCAATCCACAAACCTGATTGACCATGAGCGCCGATAGTGGGGAGATGACCAGGGCTATGTCGGTTTTGCTGTGAAGCAGCGGCAACGAAAAGCACAGGGTCTTCCCACTGCCTGTGCCAACGTCGAGAACAACGTCACGGCCCGCCATAATCGAGGCGGCACACTTCAGCTGCCATTGGAAGGGCCGGATACTGAACTTGTCGAGTGAGAGCTGGGCGAGTTTGTCCGCATCAAACCTCTCTTCGCGGATACGAGTGACCTTCGACAGACGAGACATGCGGGATGAAGGAGAAAAACAGAATACATTTTAGGGGCTACGAGCTACATCGTGTGCGGCGAGGCGGAAGAGGCTACAATCGTCGAAGAGGGAGTGCCACAAGCGCTGGCCTAGCTGCTCGCGCGGGAGCCACGTGCCGCCTTCCTTGTAAGGGATAAGCGGAGTTCAAAAATCTACTCTGTTCGTCTCACTGACAGTTGTTCCAGACGCCTTGGTATGTGATCATCCTCCACCAAGGCGTCTGGTGACGAGACTAGCGGGCGAGTGGGAGGGCACAATCGTTGATAGTACATACATACACAGAGGGAACCCGCCCTCTGGCCATGAGACAGCCGGGCGCGACGTGATCGTGATGAGGAATTCGGAAGCTGCGGGACCGTGACGGGACTAGATGGGAGCGGGGCGCCTGTGCGTCTGTACGTCCGTACGTCGTTTCGCAGCGCAGCGTTCACCTTAGTAGATCGTCAGTACGTAGACTGGAAAACAACAAGTAAGTTATGATAGCAGAGTCTGCGCACGCGCACAGCATATAAACGTGTCAGACAAGGTGCGCGCGTCATAGTGGCCAGTCGAGGCGTACCTGATCGTCATAATCGCACACCGTTCGCCTCTTCGCCTTTCCGCCTTTTCGCTTTTTTGACTTCAAAACCTTCCACCAACCACCTGCGGGCGGTACGCAGGCGTAACGCTCGGGCCGCCCGCCTCCTCCCTCATCGCGTGCCCTCTCGAACCTAGACTCCGTTCCCTCTCCCCGCCTCTCTCCCCACCCACCCCCGCCGAAGAGGACGTCCGTCGCCTCCTCTCCGGCCTCCTCTCCCTTTCCCTTTCCCTCTCCCTTTCCTTCTCCCTCTCCCTCTCCCGCTCCCGCTCCCTATCCCTCCCCTCCCTCGCAGCAGCAGCCAACAAATCGCTCGTCCTTCTCACATAATCCTCCTCCGCCTCCCTCGCGCGCTGCAGGATCGCCCGCCCCGGGTCTTCCGGCGCCCTTGGCAACGGGTTCGCGTTCCGGGGCGCGGATGGGTGGGGGTGGGGGTGGGGGTGCTCGTCGAGGTATTCTCGGATGCGTTGGGATGTTTGTTGTCCCTGTTCATGTTCATGTTCTTCATGTTGCTGATGGCGGTGGGAAGAAGATGGGGCAAGAGCGAAGACAGAGACGTACGGATCCGGCGCGGTAGCGGGCGGAGGGGCGGAGAGGACAGACGCGCCGTCGCCCGCGACAGCCGCTGTCGACCACTGCGGGGAGACGGTGGACGGGAGCGGGCGTTCGCGGTCGTACGCCGGCCCAGGCGCAATGGCGTGCCCGTTCGAGCCCGAGGGCGAGCGGGCGTGGGAGGGGGCGCGGGTGTGGGTGGGATTATGAAGGGGGGTGTACACTGGGACCGAACCTTCCGGGATCGCCATGGGGGCAGTGGACATGGACGCGGACGCGCTCGGGCTTCGCGCGTGCGCGGGTGGAGGCATGCGGGGCACGTTCGCATTCACGGTCGCTGCGCCTGGGGGTGGGGGCACAACCGTCACAGATTTCCGACTCTGGTGGTGGTGGTGGGTTTTAGGCGGGTGCCCGTACGGGATGGCAGAGACGGGCGGCATAGGCGGGTGGTACGAGGACGGTTCTTTGGGCGGGAGCGTCGGTGCGCGCGAGGGCGCGGGCGACGCTGCATCTGGAAACGCACCCAGCTCGACGTCCCGTTTCGACAAACGGCGAGCTACGCGCGACGGCGCTGGCGGCAGCGAATCTGCACCGGACGGGGCGCGGGGAGTTGGAGGGGATACTTGCAGAGCGCAGGGCCAGAACAAAAAAAAACTCACCGACGAGGACGCCCTTCTTCTCCTGCTGCTTGCGCTGCTGCCGCGGGACCCACCAGAAGGAGTAGGTGACGGCGAAGATGGCGATGACCCCGACGACGATGCCGACCCCGAGCCCGGGGAGGCTGAGGACGACTTTGTTGGGCATTAAGGTCTGCACCGGGCCAGGACAATGAGCGTCAGACTAGCTGGGTTGCACATGCAACGTCGACGAGCTGTCAGATAGTGCTCGACGTACCGTGTAGCCCCGTCAAGACGTGAACGTGATGAAGAGCGTGAGGGAGAAAACACGAGGCGGCGCGGAAGAGGTGGAGGAGGGGGGGAGGGCGACCGCAGCTCAGAAGAGCGGCATGGTCTAAGAAGAGGCGATCGAGCGGGGCTCAGCCTGGAGACGCCTAGCGCGTCAGGTGCGTGCGTCCCGCGCGCGACCGCCTTGCGCGCGCCGCGCGAACTATAGTAGTGTACAGTACTGGTCCCGATGGCCGCGCGCACAGACGCAGATGCAATAGATGCAATAGATGCGCGAGCGCGAGTATGTATTTAATCATAGCATCCCCCCTCCTTCGTTTGCTGCGTCCGACGAGGGCCCGGGCGCATTGAAGCACTGGCATCACCAGCCAGAACAGATGGACCGCGACTGCGCCGCTGCGGAGGACGACTCCCTGACTGGGGACGAGCAAGCCACAGCGAAGGCGTTGCGAGGGCCGAGAGTGGGCGAGCGGCGTTGGGGATAGAGTGCTCTGCGATAGCGAGTCCGACCGCGAGTCGTTCATGCACGATGGGGGGTAGGACCGTCTCCCGACTCTGAAGAAGAGAGGGCGACGAGACAAAGATAGCGTCGGGCCCGGGCCCGACGCCCCGCCGACGCGCGCAGCCGCTCCGGGCCCGCCCTCCCGAGCTCGTGCCTGACCGCCCTTGTCACGAGTGACTCACGCCATCATAACGCCAAGCACGTGACGAGATCACCCACGTCACGTCCAACAAACCGCCCGGCATCAGTCGAGTTTGTGCGGCAGATTGAGCTGCCTACGATCTTTTCGAACCCACTCACATCTGCTATTTTCCAGCCGGGTGCTGACTCCTGTGTCTCGTATCTTCTCTGCCTGAAATGCCTAGCGACACGTCTCCCCGCCGGCTATGTTCGCCACGTGCCAGTCCGATGTCTCTTCCGGTCCACTCCCCCTTCTCCACGCCGACCTTCTCCGAGCAACAGATCCCCGTCTCGTCGCCACGGCCACAAGCACGACGCACGCTTCCTCTCCGCGCCCCTACGGCATCCTGCCCCCCGAAGCATGCTCGAAGCACAGCCCCTCCCATTCAAATACGCGCGGAGAACAGACAATTCGCCATCTGAAGGACGTCCTGCACGCTAGAACGCTCTCGCGCGCACTCACGCTACGTCTTGGCCTGACGCAACTCTCCAGCGACCCCTTCGTTTTGCATTCATGCCCGCCAGAGGGGCCATGCGTCTCCATGGCGAGAGTCTGACCTCGGATTTCTGTTCTGCACGATCGAGAACGCCCGCCCACGAATAGACGTGGTCCATGATCACCGAGGGCGGTACCATCTGGATTCTGCGCCAGCGCGCGTGCGGAGGTACCGCGCACGCAAGAAATTGAACTCTGCTGAAGCGCGTATAAAGGCCTGGGCGGGTGCAGTGCAGTGTTCCTCCATTCGCCTTCACCCCTCTTTTCTCCTTTGCAAGTTCTTCGCTCACGGCCTGGTGCTGTCTACCTGCTGGTCCTGTCCTCGCATCGGTCTTCGCTTTAACGCTCTCAAGTCCCAACTCTTCAACTTCACGCCCTCGCTTAGGTTTCAACGCCCACTCTTGAAATAGCCAAGATGTTCTCCTCCGTCGTCGTCTTCTTCTTCGCCTTCCTCTCCCTCCTCGCAGGCTCGCAGATCTCCGCAGGTGCGCGTCTTTCGCTTCTCTCTCACACATGTTTTTCTCACCCTTGAGCCTTTCGTTATACACGTAGCTCCTGTCGCGTCCATCGTCGAGCGCCAGATCGGCAACATCCAGTGCAACATCGACCGCCTCGGGATCGTCACCGGCCTCGCCCAGCTCCAGGGCACGCTCAAGACCATCTCCTCGAGCGAGTGCGTCTCCTCTCCCCTTCTCCCCCTTCTCCCCCTACCCCCTCCTCCCCTTTCACCTCTCTCTTTCTCTCACGAGACTCGCGCTGACGCACGCGCACACGAACAGCGACGCAACGACCGCCGCAGGCGCCCAATCCGTCGCGGACTCCGTCACGGGCGCGCAGGGCGCGATCGGCGTCATCGCCAAGGCGCTCCTCGCGGGCCAGACCGCCCCCGCCGACGCGCGCGACCAGGTCGCGGGAAACCTCACCGCGGCGCGCACGACGCTGACCGGGTTGAACTCGTACGTGTCTCGCCTCCTTTCGTCTCATCGCGTTGATTCTGCGCCGTATTGTGCTGTGGATGAGGCTGACACGCGCGGGGACAGGACGGACCCGCAGGTGTCCGCGGACCTCTCGAAGGCGGTCTCGCAGCTCGACAAGTCCGCGCAGGCGGGCGAGGGCGTCGTCTCGAACTGCAAGTAGGCTCCCCCGTGCCTACCCGGCGCATTGCAGTGCTCGGGTTATCGGGTGGCAGGATGCAGGAGGGGCGACACGGACACAGCCTATTGGACGTTGACCTGTTGGACTTCACGCGTACGTATACGATCACGGACCCTCGTGCACACACGTAACGGACAGGACAGCTGTGGACCCTTGAATGCGCGCTTGCGTGTACTTGCATAGCGTATGCGTGTTATGGTACTTATGAGCATGGCCTCAGGGGAGGTGTTCGCGATGTATTCATGCGTGCATAGCCTGGAGAAAAGCTCTGAAATACGCGCTTATAGCCCGCCGCGGGGCGCATACAAGCACGCATTACATCAAGCCACCAACACTATCACCAAACCCGCTATGATTCCCCCCAAAACACCTCATGCACAGCTCGTCAATATCGCATATACGGCGGCGGCCTGCTACTCCCTACCGCTTCTGCTTCCGCATCCGCCTCCATCTCCCGCTCCCACTGCGCTATCTCCTCAGCACTCATGTCCGCGGGACCCCCCGCGAGGCGCACGCCCCCGTCGACCGAGTCGCGGTTCGCCCTCCTCTCCTGTGGTTGAGTGTCATCCTCGCGCTCGCGCACACGCACGAGGTCGAGCCGGATTTTCTCGCCGTCCCCTGGGAGACGTACAGGCGCGGCAGCGACGGAGGGAAGAGGAGGGACAGGGTCGTCGTACGCGCCCTCCTGTGTCGCGCTGTACGCTGAGGGGAGGGACACGGTGCCCGAGGGCGGGCGCGCCGTTGTCCCGCTGAACCGTTCTGTGGTTTGGGGGCCTGCGCTGCAGGGAGGGAGGAAGAACGTCGCGGAGTGTGGTGCGGGAGAGAAGACGTCGTTGGGGTCGGGATCCTTGGCTTGGGGCTGGGGCTGGTAGCCGTACGATGGAAACGAAGTGGGCGCGAGCAGCTTCGAGGAGGAAGTGAGCGGGTCGTGTCCTGATAGGGCGTGCGGGTGCATATAGTAAGAGAATTGTAAGATCCAAGACGAGAAAACGAGAGCCAACCTCCGCTAAAGGGCGACGCCTCCCTCGCCCGCCTCGCCCGCCTCCTCCGGCAGCACCACCACACGCCCGCGCCGAGAACGAAAAGTAATACGACAGCGCCCACCGCGATCCCCGCGTACGCGCCCGCCCCAAACGAGCTCTTCGAGGAAGCCGAGGAGAAGTTGGCGTTGACGCCGCCTGTCTGGGTAGAGCCGTCCCCGGCGCTAGTCGTGCCTGGCAAGGAGGTGTCACCGCTCGACGTCGAGGGTGGTTGGATGGGGCCCGACGAAGTCGCATTATTCCCATTGTCGCGGGATTCCTTTAACGAGGGCTGTGCGCCGTCACTAGTGGTGGTACTCGAGGGTCCCGCGTTAGTGGTCGGGCTGCGTTCTGACGAGCCCACTGAGGTCGACTCGGGTGGGGGTACGTTCGTCGTGGAGCCGGCGGTCGTGGGCGTACTCGTCGGTGGTGGCGCCTCCGTCGGGCTCGTCGTCACAGGCGTCGTCGTGGTCGCTGGTCCCGGCGCAGAGCCGTCGACGACAACCTGGAAGTAGTCGACCAGGAAGGATTGGCCGTAGTTCGTCATGACGAGGGTGTGGTGACCGTCCGCGATGGTACTTGCGTTGTAGAAGAGTACCTGCTCCTGCTGCAAGTTGACCGCGTTCTTCTTGATGTACCACACCGTCGTACCACCGTCAAGCACGAAGGACACGTTGATATGGTCGGTAGGTAGACGTCGTCCGAACATCTGAATGGATGTACCTGTACGCAGTTGGGAGAACGACGCAGCGAGTGGGTGAGCTCTATAGGCACCAGGTGGATCGGGGAGCCTGTATGGCGTACCGGTGAAAGAATACGACGCTGAGGCCTTGGTCTGGGTTGTGCCCGTGACAGTTTTCATAAAAGCCTCGTCGTCTGCGGTTTGAGACCATTGGCCGCTGTAGGAGATAGAGGAGTCTCTGTCGTCCACGGTGATGGGAACGCCTCTGGTGTTAAGTCGCCAGGGCATGATCTTGTTAAACGTCGCCCAGCTTTGAGGGGTGAAAGCACGTCTACAGAGTAAAGAATGTAAGCACGTGGGGGAGAAGGAGCGGAAGGACCAGAAGGACTCAAGGAAGGACAGTGGGGAACGGGTGTAAGAAGTACGCACGCGCAAGAGGTTTAGGAGGTCATACCCAGTGATATGCGATATTTTCGGCGGCGCTAGCTATACGATATAATCGCGGTATCCGCGTCTAAGAAGAACACTGCATCAGCGGACTTGAAGAGAGAGACAGATTGACAGGTCTTCGCCTCGAGAGATGATTCTCCTTGACACAACTCGTGAGTGCAAGGCGATAGCGAAGAGCGCGCGGTGCTTTGCCACACGGCGCAGACATACTGAACGCACTCGCAAAGCTTCTTGGGGCTTAACGGAACGATCATCAAGAGATTATGACACGCTGCGGAGAACTCTTTTTCCACTAACTCACTAAGCAGAGGGGATATGTGCGTGCGTGCGAGGGAATGATGTGGTTTGCGGCATGAGCGCACGGTAGCCGTGGACTGGCCGCGGGCATGTTCAAGGCACATCACCGGACAGTGGTTGTATGCAATCCGGGAGCAGTCTATAATGAAAAAGCAGAAGAGCGCTCACAAGGAAGGGCATGCGGGAGAAGAGATGGAGATAGGGGCCTCTCTTCCTGATACCGAGCTCGAGGACGCTCATAGCCTAAGACAGATCGTGTAAATATGAATTAGGATGCCTAGAGACACATCAGGCGCACCAAGATGAGGCCTTTTCAACACCGGCCACCATTTTCACCACTTTCAGACAGTTTCTCAGGAGACTCTAAGTGACCGAAGATGGGGGAGCTGCGAAGCGATGGACGAGGTATCGGGGACAGTTGTCGTCCATCTGGCGGGCTGAACAGTGCATGCACGATCCTTGTGTATTTCGGCTCTTGATAGTGTAGGAGAACGACAGCGTCGCGCAGTTGAGAGGCATACATCGGGGGATATCATACATACGGAGGGCAGCAACGTGAGTGTAAAGCTCAAGAGCGGAGGTGCTTGACGCCAACGGATGCTGGCTCGCTCGCGTGGTCATTAAGCGCCCATGTTTTTCAGCCCGAGCGGTAAAATTCAGCGGGGCCTAACATCACCAGCGAAAGTACCTTAAGAACTGTGCGTTGGCCATCTCAGCGCCGCTCGCGCACCCTCTGGAGTGAGCCAACCCCAATGGATATTCATAAAGCACAACAAAAATAAGTAGTACGCATGACGCTGGCCTAAACGTACACCCCAGAGCTAGCGTACAGCCTCAAGCTCAGGCTCAAGCCCGGCCAGTACTTACGCAGACCGACCATATTTTCCTAATGCAAACGTACAAATGTCAACACACCGTCGAGCAAAACACCAAACACCGTCGAGCGCCCCCCCACGCGCGTTCCCCTCACGCGAGCTCAATACCAATACCGACTATACGCCGGCAACGCGCTCCTCTCGCTCGTCCCATCCTCCCCCGGCCCCGGCCCAGACCGCGCGATCGCAGCGACAAGGCTAAAATCAAAAGGAGGGAGCGCGAACGAGCCTTCCCCAGGGGCGTACGGCGGGCTCGGCACGCTCGAGCGTCGCCGGAAGGTTGCGGTGCTCCGGCGGCTCGAGGGACCGGGCAGGTATTCGGAGCTGGGGGGAGGGTGGTCCCATGCGTAGGGGCTTGTGGGGGGGAGCGGGAGCGGGGAGGTGGGTTCCTCTGAGGAGGAGGAGAGGGGGCGGTGGGCGGGAAGTGGGGGTGTGAGTGGGGTGGAGGAGGGAGAGGAAGGCGAAGCGGCAGGCGCGGGTAGGGTGTAAGCGGAGAGGAAGGGGTTGGAGGAACGCGCGGCGCTGGGTTGGGCGGGCGAGTGTGAGGACGTCTCGGTGGGGGAGGTGACAACGTATTGAGACGAAGGCGACACAGCGACAGGCGAGAGCGCCGAGAGGAGAGACGTATGCGGGGCAAGTCTTCCGTCTGTGCTCACCCCTAGTAAGGGCGACGCGCGAGGAGAGGGGGACCCAGGCGCGAGTGCGGAGAGGAGAGACATGTGCCCGCTCGTGGGAAGGAGGAAGGTCGACGAGTGCGGCGTTACAGTGGCGGATGCGGGCGCACCATCATTCCCAGAAGTGAGGGACGTTGCGTACGAACCCTCGATTGACTCGGCTCCGTACCAGCCCAACGCGGTCTTTTCCTCGTACGCTGTTGGCCACGGAGAGGACGGGGGTGCCGAGTGGGTCTCCGAGTGGGTCTCTGACTGGGATTCGGGCACCTGAGGGAGAGACCGGGAACGGGCAGAGTCATGCGAGGCAGTCGAAGGCGAGTAGGTCAGCGCAGATGCGCGACCGGCGGGCGTTGACGAGGCCTCGTTGTCCTCAGCTGCGGTAATACGGGTACCGCCAATGCCCGGGGCGGACGAGAGTATAGTCGCGCTCGCTCGCACGGGCTCCATCATCTCGCTGCCGAAGGTTGTCGGACGTGTCCAGATGCTGCGAGCGGAGGCATCTATGAGTAGGATAATCAGTAAGTGGAACGAGGAAATAGGACTTTGTGAGTGAAGTCGCGCATACAGTCACATACCATCATAAGTAACGTCACTCGAACCCGAGCCCATCTCGTTCGCGCGCGCACGCCTCCGCCGCCACGCGTACCACAGAACACCCGATAGCGCGATGACGCTCAAAACCGCAACGACGACCGCCGCGATCTCCCCGGCGCTCATCCCTCTAGATGGCGACGAAACTGTCTGTGCTGCTGCGCCGCCTGTAGGGCTCGCTGGACCAGGGTCCGCCGTGAACGTGATAGTCTGCCCGGGGGACGTGCTGGTGAGGTAGACGACGGAGTCTGTGCTGGAGCTGGGGGAGCTGGAGGAGCTGGTGTCTGCGTGATCTGCTGCGGAGGACGCGGGCGGAGAAGATGCTGGAGCCGAGGATGATGTTTGAGCGTGCGATGAAGACGACGGGGAGGCAGAGCCAGTATTTGTAGTGTGCGTACCGGAGGTCGAGCTGCTGCTACTCGAGATGCTCGAGCTACTTGTCGTTGTGGGAGTCGAAGGTGTCGATGAGCTGGAAGGAGGCGGAGCCACGACGGTAGACGTGACCTGGCTGACGGAGGTAACGGTAGTGGTTGGTGGAGGGGCGGCCTGAGAGGTAGTCGTAGGTTGTTGGACCTCGGTTGTTGAGGTTGTCGAAGTCGATGAGGTGCTGAAGCCGCCGAAGCCCGGCCACCCGAAGGTAGGGAAGAACCCAATATCCTCGTTTCCTATTGCGCGGTCATGAACGGGCATGCTGACGAAAAACGAGGCAAACTAAAGTGAAGTCTGTAGCATCCCAGCCCTTAGCATCGACCAAGACGACTGCCTAGGAAAGACGTACGCACAAACGAGAATCGGCGATCGGGTTCGATACGTCGGAGACGTTCAGTGAAGACTTGATCCGCGATATACGTACGACCAGCTCAAGCTGCCCCTCAGTCTCCCTGCCAATCCGTAGCGTATATAGGGGTTTGAACGAGCGAAAGGATGCGAACGAGTGACAGTTGGAGCTTTGAAGTCCCGCGAGGCCGAGGTAGGAAGACCCAGCCCTAGCGACAGACAGACAGACAGTAGAAGGCTGAGAAGGGGGAACGCAGAGGTCCCCCACGTCCCCTACTTACATACTCGTCCCCACGCCCGCGCCAACCCAGGTCGTCGGGAACGGCGCGGTGCGGCGGGCGAACGAGCGAACGGGGCGGCCGCGCGGGTTCACGTTTCGAATATCAATAATCTGTCAATGGAGAATTGATGGGGAAGGTGAGGAAGTGCTGTGGTCATCGTAGGCAGTAGCTGCTGAGAGCACCCGTATACGGCCTCGATGGGTATGTTTGGGCCTTGTCGTAACAGATGGCATGGACGTCTTGGGGCTACCTAGTGCAGATCGAGACGGGCTATGGCTGCTGGCGTACATCCAAGGGATGGACGTGCTGGCCGGGGACGTGGTAATCCTGAGGTGGATGCAATAGCGACTCCACCGGCCCACGAAGCGGACCCGAGGCGGGGCGGATTCGGGTGGACGCATGTGCGTACAGAACCCGTAAGAAAATGATTGATCTGTGGTTCTGGATGATTGCGGTGTGAACAGAAGGAGGAAGTCGACAAAGAGTTAATGGAGTACTGACCACCTCGTGATCGCAGGCTGTATTCCACATACGTACAGCTGGGGACGTGGGATGGGTTCGTCGGCCGGGGCGGCGACGCAGGGAGCAACCAGAAGTCGTCGGAACTTGCGACTTCGTGATGGTAAAACGGCGGTATCGCTCAACGCCGGTCGAGAGGCTGGCCGGCTTTCAAGAGATAAGGCCCTTGGCCAGAAGTAGGCGTAGACATCATCTGACATAGAATGGCTGCAGTAGAGAAGACGCGGGTCGCACGACGATCCTTGGATCGACGTGGCACGAGGAAAGCAGACAAATCGCTTAGCGCCCACAGGGTCGAGGACACTTGTCAATCGGCTATCGCCGTACCTATGATGTCATCAGCAATACCTCTGCGAGTCGTGGATTGCGCACATCGACGACAGTTCTAGCCGTACGGGCGACATATCATGCGCGACTTACACATGGATGGCGCGACAGGTGCGTATGCCAGAGACCGCATTGGAGCACGTTCCTCAACCAGTCCTACACACGAAACAAAATGACGACAGATCTGCAATGTTTTCGCGATAGTATACACATGCGATAGACTCTTCAGCCCCCTCGTACACTTTTTCTTCAAGAATCACCTAAGCACGACACCGATCATATCGTAAAACCTAGAGCTAAGCACACTTAGAGCTTCGCAGCGGAGGTGGCCTCAAGGAAGCGCTTCTCGGCCTCCTCCCAGTTGATGACGTTCCAAATGGCGTTAAGGTACTGTGCGTACGCGCGCGACCCGTGAGCAGATAGCGAGCGCAAAAGCGGGGCGAGGACTTACGTCAACCTTGACGTTGAGGTACTGGAGGTAGAACGCGTGCTCCCAGATGTCGACACCAATGATGGGGACGTGGGTGAGGAGCGGGTCCTGGTTCGCCGTCGTCGTGATCTCGATGACCTTCGTAGCGGGGTTCCAGCCCTGTACGATAAAAGAGATTAGGGAACGTCCTCGTCGCGAAGCAACGCGTAGTAACTTACGAGCCAGCCCCAGCCGGAGCCCTGGATACCAGCGGTGGTAGTGTTGAACTCCTTCTTGAAGGCGTCGAGGGAGCCCCAGTTCTTGATGATGGCCTCCTTGAGAGGGCCATCGCGGAGGAGACCACCGTTGCCCTTGCCCTCGGAGGAAGCGGGCGCGAGGTTCTTCCAGAAGAGCGAGTGGTTGATGTGACCTACGGCGCAGCGCAGCGCGACGCGTTCGCTGAGATCGTGCGTGCGGGGAGGAATGGACGAAGAGAGGACTTACCACCGCCGTTGAACTTGAGTGCAGCCTGGAGGCCGATGCGCTCCTTGGGCGTGGAGGCCTTGGCGTAGGCCTGCTCGGCGGCGTTGAGCGAGTTCACGTAGGTCTGATGGTGCTTCTTGTGGTGAAGCTCCATGATCTGCTTCGAGATGAAGGGCTCGAGAGCATCGTAGGAGTAGGGAAGATCGGGGAGGACGTGGGCCATGGTCGTCGAAATACGGTGTGGGGAGATAGGAGGACTGGAGAAGGAAACGAGAGCGCGACCGTATTTATCGCCTCATCGACTGCTCATCGCATAGGCGCTCGGGCCCCGCGAGACCAAGAATGATGTAATCGCCCTGTAAGGCGGTCACGTGCGCCGTCCCGTCGGGCATTCGATGCTGCTCGTCAGGTTTGCCTTCGAGCTCGTCGTCGTCCACGTTGACGATCGTATTCATGTTCTTCGCGCACTTCTTGCTTCTTTCCGTCCTGTCGTATCAACACAATCTCAGTACAGGAGCGATAGGCGGAAAGTCGAGCATTATCCCGTTGAATCCTTCGGGTTTGTCAGGAGGTGAGGCCATGACTAGTCGCGATTGCGTGTAATCGTGCGGTCGATCCCTCGCGAACCTCCGCGGTCGAACCTTCCAAGTTCCAACGTTTATCCATCCTCGCCACACGAACTATGGCGGCCCTCCGACGCACTTCACTTCTGAACCCAGACCACGAGCACGAAGCTGAACGAAGCCAACTCTCTCGAATCCTTCTTTGCCTTTCCTGGGACAACTCTCGCACTCACCTCGTCAGGGTCGTCAATGTCACCGCTCCCTGTAATGGCTGACGGGTAACATGAACGTTGACAATGCACGAGACGCGACCTGCCCCGCGTTCTACCCGCAACGCTTGGAAAACCGTGCATGACACATCGCGGCCTAGCGTACGTCTTCCGTTTGAGATTGTTACGCTGGTGGATGGGAAGGATAAGGTCTTGGGGAGGTATACGAAGTCTACGGCGGCGTGTAGAGGAGGACGTGGTCGCTGAAGGGGTCGTGCAGGCATCATGAATGCCCGCAGGTCGGCAGGCCGTGGACATCGGATCCTCGGCTACACCGTCGTATGCTTGCAACAACAACCTCCCGCCATCAGGCAAAATGTGCTGCACTCACCCGCGTTTCATTTTCCCCCGCCAATCTCGCCCAAGACCACCATCGCTCGCCCATTGGAGCTGTGCAGCCATCACTTTGATCCTGGACCCTCCCGCTCTCTCCTTTTGTCCATCTCGTCGCTCCTCCAGACCACAATTCCTGATCCACGCGCGCGCCTCTCGCGCTCTAGTGCGAACTCGTTTCCCATCAAGACGTGCGCGACTTGGCCCAATTTCATCCGCGGAGGCAGTCCAGGCACGCTAGCGGGTTTATGGCATCCCTCTAATGCCCGAAGAATCGCTCTTATGCGGGCGATCGCTGTCCTTCGCGCTGCTCGCGCTCGTTGAGCCTCAACCAGCTCGTTGTCCACTCCGATGCGCTGTACTCCTCTCGTCGCACTCGTCGCCGCATTTTCCGTCGGAAGTCGTGCCGCTGGTATCATCGACGTTCAAGACAATGACGCGGGCATGGTCTACACCGGAGAATGGACTGGGGACGGGTCGCCGCTCGCCCACGGGGCGCACGAGACGTGGACGAACCAGACGGGTGCGAACGTGTTCTACGACTTCCAAGGTGCGCTTTCCGTCTCCTCACACACCGTATGCGCGTCCTGATTCCGCCCTCCGTCGCGCTCGCGCTCGCGGCACTGCAGGGACCCAAGTCAAAGTGTTCGCGACGATGCGACCGACTGGCACGTACCTGACCAACGTCTCCTTCGCGATCGACAACGACGTGCCCACGTTCTGGACGACGAACGCCACCGTGGAGGCGGACACGTACAATAAGCTCGTGTACGCGTCGGACACGCTGTCTGCGGGCGGATTCCACCGGATCACTGTGACGAATTACGGGAGGATATTTTGGTTAGTCTATATGGAGATCACTACGGCGGACGCGACGAGCGTGACTGCGAGCGGTAGTGGAAGCAGTACGGCGAGTAGCGGGACAAGCACGACTGAGATTACGGGCGCGGTGCGTTGACCTCCTGATACCCCCTCCGCGCGGTCTCTGAACTTCTTCTGCAGACGTCAGTATCAACAGCAACGTCCTCCGGCTCGTCTGGCTCCCCAACGGGAGGCAGCTTACAAGGCGCCTCGTCGTCGAGCTCCTCGTCGCATACCCCACTCATCGTGGGCGTCGTCGTTGGCGTGCTCGGCGCTGTCGCCCTGCTCGCCGCGCTCCTGATCTGCCTTCGGGTCCGATCGAAATCGCGCCAGCATGCCCTTACTGAGGCAACGCCGTTCGGTACGCACATTGCTCGTTCCTCCTTTCTCCGTCTCATGGTGTATATGCGCGTTCTTCCAGCCGGCCAGCCTCTCCCCACTTCCGAACTCGCGAAGAACCGGGCTCCAGAAGCCCCTCCCTCGTTCCCTCAGTACCCACATCCCCAGGCCGGGTTTAACCCCTCAGTCGCGGGATGGCCCACGAGCGAGCTGCAGTACGGAAACGTCTTCGCAGCGCCGTCACCGCACTTGTCCCTGGCGCACACCGCTTCTCCCCTCCCCGGCGCTCCCCTCCCCGGCGCCCCTTTCCCTTACCATCCCCAAGAAAAGTCAACTCCAAACCTCCACGGCACCCCGCTCGCGCACGCCCTCCCAGCGCCAACAGGCACGAACACGCCCTCACTCGACGCAGGCAGCAGCACCGTCTCGGGCCCGTCTTCGCACCCGAGCACGCTCCTCCTCTCCCCCCCAACCTACCCTCACCCCGGCCCCCCACGCCGCTCGCGTGACGGCGGCGTGCGCGTCGCGGGCGGGCAGCCAAGGGAAGAGGGTGCGAACGCGTGGGTCCCCACGGAGTACGACGCGGTGGGGACGGCGGTGGGGGCGAGCGAGGTGGGCTCGACGTTGCCGCCGTCGTATCATCAGTATCGTGCGGGGTCGTAGGGGTTGGAACGGGGAGTGGGGAGTACGGTGAGTACGTAAATTGGGGAAGTGTGGGAGTGTGCGTTACTTACTTGCATGCCGCAGTATTTACGATTGTTACGAATGTGATGCACAATTATCGCGCGAATCGAGCGATCGGTGGGCCGTCTCTTCGATGCGAAAGACGATTCGGCGTACTCTCCCCAACTCTCTCACTTTCTATCACGCGCGAGAGAGAACAACAGCATGGCATTCCAATGGACCTCGACATCATTTCCGCCTACTTCAATCGTACATAGTTCGCACTGTGTTTCACGATCGTCACGATGGCCTGATGTCTCTTTAGGAGGGCTGTAAGACAAGCTCGTTAGCAAAACATACATATGTACCTATTTGTGCCGAGCCCGGTATCGAAAAATGGGGGTAGGGTGACCCTCCGTACACCGCGTGCACTCAACATGGTTTACAAACGGCACTCACGCAGCATAAATCGCAGTCCCCGGTGCAGAACTGCAATGAAGACGTCAGCGACCGCTCGCGATAAAGCGCGACTAAAGAACGTTTCACTCACGGTCGGGCATCCACAACCCGGAGGGTCCTCGCAGCACTATCCTCAACGAAAGCACATGGTCAGGTGGTGTCAAATGAGAAGAGATCAGCTCGCCGTACTCACGTCCTGGCGAGGAATCAACTGGCCCCGTCTGTTGACGGTCGTGCCCCCCGGGATAGAGGCAGCGACGAACGCCGCGAGGGAGAGGAGGATGAACACGCGCATCTCGAGCAAAGTTTGAATTCGCAGCAGTAGATGATAGTGAGCAACAGATATGCGGGGGATGCTGGTGTCCTAAGAGGTCCTGAGGCTCAGCTTATATATGGTCATGGCGCTGTGCGGAGGTAGAAATGTGGCGTCTAGAGTTGTACAGGGCTGGCCGTAGTGTATCAGCGGGAAGCTAGATCGCAGCTCTTGCTGAGAAAGACCCGCGCTACTACACGGTATGAGAAGTTCACGAGGTCGACTACTGGAGATGGATCGTCCCACTTTCCTGCCCACGGGGACAAGTGGCCGACATCACAGATGCCCTGCAATGCGGAGAGGGCTCGACCAGCTGGATTCGCTTCCTCGGCGGTAGCCAGAGTTACGAAGTTCGTGCGCGCTCATCTTTCTTCATTGTCTATCTGCACTGACGGAACGTAGGCATCGAACAAATATGAATACCTATTCAGCTTTGAAAACATCACCAGACACTTTATCGACTCTGCCATGTCAATTCAAGATATACATCTAACGACGACACCAACTTGCAATGGCTCAGTCGTTGTACATGCTCGAGTGCGTCAACAATATGATCCGTGACGCGGCTACGCTGTTTGCAAGGGGGAACGGACAGTCGATATGTTACGGACTTCCAGCCTTGGAGAGTGCCTGCCTTACCAGGATAATAGTTCGTAGGATAGGTTCCGGTGGTCGTTATGAGTCTCCATTAATAGAACAAGTGCCGGTTCCATCATAGCTCGAAGGGCACCTATGGCGCTTTCAGTGGACGCCGTGTCCTAAGGTAGCGTCAGGCTGGTGCTGGTGAAGACGCCGCTTCAATTAGAAGCACATCCAGTTCTGCGGTCAGCGTGATACTGGGTGTGATTGGGCTCAGAAGAGAAAGACGGCAGCGAGATCGCAGATAGAAAGAAGAATGACACGGATGAGCTGACCCTATGGATCCTCCGTGCCAAACTTCGTGCAGCGCCAAGTTGGCGCCGCACATTATATGCCCGCCTGACCCTAGCTGAGAGGCGCTGAATGTCCTTGCTGTTTTGGCATGGACTAGTAGGAGCCACTCTTCGCGTTTAAGGATTTATTAGAAATTTTAAAGAGGGCGCAGCAGCGTTGCTACATCCCTGCGCAACTTGGATAATATGTGCAATCTTTACAGTCACCGATCACGCAGAGAAGAGTAACATCATAACTGTTCATTGGTCCGCGACGCTATCTTCGATAACACCACACAATCGTACATTATTGTGACTAGAGAGAGCGAGACTTGCTTCTCAGTGCTGACGCTTCTTTACGTGGGCTGTGAGCAGAGACATTTTCGTTAGCATCATACTCTCACACAAAAACAGGTCTCTGGGATTGAGCAACGAATGTTTCAACGCAAACGGCACTCACGCAGCATCCAGCGCAATCGCCGCTGCAGTTCTGTGGTAGCGACGTCAGAAATTGTATACGAGGGTGTGTAAGACGGGATAATTTTGCTTACGTCGGGGCATCCGCAGCCGGGAGGATCCTCGCAGCACTATGATCCGCAGAGTTCAGTAACCGTGAAGGGGGAAGGCAGCCCCGAGCCTGTACTCACGTCCTGGCGAGCGATCAACTGGCCGCGTTTGTTGACGGTCATGCCCCCGGGGACGGAGGCGGCGACGAGCGCCACGAGGGAGAGGAAGACGAAAACGCGCATAGTAAACGAAGCTCGAATGTGCAGTAGTGATGAACAGAGAGCAGTAGAGATGATGGGGGTTGCTGAGCACCTTAGACCTGCTGAGGGGCAGCTTTTATACCGTCGTTCGACCCATCCAGGCGGCAATATCTTATATTGGATCGAAAACAGCTCCATAGGATCTCCAAGAAGCTGGATCGCAGCCAGTGGTGACCAAGTTGCGCGTCTCGTGTGGGTTACGGCGTTTGTGACAGTGTCGGTTGGAGACAGACGGTTCTACTCTTTTGCGTGTGGGGTCAAGTGGCTGCCGCATACAGGCCATGGGCCGTATGCGGGATGCCAGCTGAGCTCGTCCTCTCGGTAGAGAGCCAAAAGACTCCCATTCAGGTGAATATACTCGCCATGTCCTTGAGAGAAAGTACACTCGGCGAGATGGTCGATATATCGTTGATGATGAAAGACCACTAACACCCACCCTGTCAGGTATACGTCAGAGGTTAACACTAAATACGACAAGAACACCAGCTCACGACGATCACGGCCTGCCGCATGCGCGGATATGTCGGGATTGGAGCAACTTGAAGGCAGGCCGCAGCGCGCAACAAAGTAGTGTGGCTAAACGATCTTTCCACATCCGTCGACGGGGAACGTTCGCCGTATGCTATTTTGGGGATCCAGAATTCGGAATTGGTAGTCATTCATGACACCACTGCCAGTCCGCTACCTCGAGGTCGAAGCACGGGACTTTCAATCGATTTGAAAAAGGACGTCGACGTTAACACCTTTCCTGGAGCCCATGTGCATAGACCGCATCTCAGCATGCGTCAGATGTGCACGGAGTGTTGGAGCTTGACGTTTTTTCTTCAATGCGCAGTGTTTAGAAAGGAACGCCCTATCAAATCACGCTCGAAATCAGCTACCAATCTCCACTCGCTATTCGCAAACTTTCAGTCATCGTCCGAGACTCTGCGGATCATGATGAGAGCCCCTACCGTAGTCAGTCTCATGCCCTCCGACAGCGACCGAAGCGCCACTTCTACGGCCCTTGGCCGATACAATACAGGACGGGATGACCGACGTTCACGTACCCGTGTAGTATTTTCGCTATGCAGACCTACCCGCAGATGCAATGTCAGTTAGGCTTTCCAGCTGAATGCATAACGATAGACCGCGCGCGCCATTTCCACCTTACAGATCTGGTACGAGATGTCCACCATGCAAGGGAATCGGCACCACTCGCCGGGCGAGACGCGTGACCACCTAACTCCCTCGGCGCAAGCCTCGTAGCCAATAGTCACTGTCCCAGGCTCCACAAAGGCCACGTGTCCCTACATACGAAAAAGCACTCGCGGTCTATCGTTATGCATTCAGCTGTCATGCAGCTATACCATTGGCTTGATTCCCTAGGCTGTCGGAGTCTGACAACAGTCGGACGATACCGAGGGAAGTGCATTGGCCCAAAGCGCCTCACCGGCAAACTCGGACGAGAAGTTAGGGAGGGAAGCCGGGTAGGTATTGTCTCCGTATAGGGGCGGTGGTCTCTCCGTACAATGTAAACGCATAAGCTAGGATCCTGAGAGGTTCTGAATGGCAAAGAGGTGAGGTTCTTGGCTTGCGCGAAGAGAAAGTGACCGGGCTCTCGGCGGTCACGGCGACTCGGACGTCTGTAGCGCCCTCGAGATGGGATGCTGACGTCATCTGGAGGCTGGCGCGTTGTTTGCCTTTATTGACATGCGCCACAGACGCGACTTGAGTCTCGCATGCGCCATCTACTGCACGGCGTACGACGTGGCTCATCTCCACTATGTCCCCCTCATATCTCTTTAGCGCGTCGCTACTCGGGAAGGGAAGATAGCACCTATCTGTGCAACACGGTGAGGCTGTCGTGTTGGGCCGCAGTAGAGTACACGACTGACTTCCTGCGGATGCTCGCGTTCTCAGGTGAGGGGCCATGCTGGGTACGTATCGGGGAGAGCGGATGGCATATCTCACTAATGCGAGTCTTGCAGATCCTGTATAGAACGTTGGAATGTGGTCTGTAGAGTACACTATCATAAGCGTGGAACTCGCCTCAGTAGAACCAGGATCAATGTAAAATAGTGAGTAATGTCATTGACTTCGGCGTTTCAACGAGCGTCAGTAAGCGCAGGCTGAGGCTCGTCGTCGCCGTCCCCGCCTCTTCAACGTTTAACGTCTTTCCCGCTGGCATCTCGAATATGCGTTACTTCTTTAATATACACACGGTCCTCGTGCTCTTTCGCGACATATGCCACCCAAGCTTTGTGACTACACTACCCCGGAGCGCGGTTCGTGGGCGGACCCGGACGCAAAGCAAGAGCCCCCGGTGGAGATCTCGGGAGAGCGGTAGTGGACGACAGAAGCGAGACAGCGTCGATGCAGACGACCTCCACATTTCCTCCTTCTTACCACAAGCATCACTCAGCGCCTGACCGGCCTCTACCTATGCCTTCGCACTACTCTCAAGGTTCAGAGATATCCCTCGTCGCCGTCTACGTGCATGCCACGCCCCCACCATTGACCAATCGTGGCGAGAATTTGCGCGCACAGAGCTCTCGCGGCGCACCGTGGCTGAAACGGGTTCAGGACGGAGGTGTGAGGTTAGACGGGGGACGGCCAGGAGGTCTAGTGGGAAGACAGGATAGTGGATACCGGGACTCGATGCGCCTCTAGTCGTACATTGGACACGACTCAAACGAGATCATCGAACATGCACAATTGTACGGGGCGCGTGATGTTGTTACGTGGATGATGATACGCCCGCTGTCAAGTAAGAATAGATTCCTGGCTGTGAAGACATCACAACAGAATCAAACGTTCACACGGGGACAGCCACACAGAATACAGATATAACTTACACTTCATTTGCTGTATACGTTTTTTGTTCAACGTTGAGACTGGCTTCGCGACGGAAAGTACTAGTGTCATCGCCCTGGGAAGATCACTGTGATCGAGCGCTGTGCAGACCTCCAGCCCCGTACATAAGTGGAATGCCACTACCAGTTGACCAGGCGGCCCGTAATTCCCTACAACGCGTCTCATCTTCCATCCGTACCTGTATTTCTCTCGAAGGATGTTTCCTGTCATTGTTGTAGTGCTCGTCGTCTTCGCTTGTGTGGTTGCTGTCGCCATCGTGAGGCTGTGCTTCAAGTTCAAGCAGTATTCCGGGTATCGCGGATGGCCCTGGAAATCACGTTCCAGATATTCAAACGACCTTACAGATACCGGTGAGTTTCCTCGATGTACGTTTACGGACCAGGAACGTCGCTGGTGCTGGCCATACCTTTACACACTCATCCCTCCTCGGTTCTCACCTAGCAGAAAGTATTTCCGTTGATCGAAATAAACCGGTAGCCGTCCTGGAAGGGTCCCAGTGGCAAATGACTACCTTGAACTTCAATAGCAGGTAAGCAGAGCCTCTATTACAGCTGTTGGTTAAGTCACATATTGAACCAATTGAACACTGCCGCCAGTGACGCGCGGTCTAGTTCTAGTAGTTCTGGCAGTCGTTACGATACGCCGCTGCATCCGCCATACGCTGCGGCGTCAGCGGACCAAACCGTTTGATCTCCTCGTGGGAATGCGTTCCGAGGGAACATAGGAGCGGCGGGCCATCCAGTGGAACATCATCGGTTTCTTGGGAGGTATCTTTACGATACCTTCTCTGCACCCCATGAAATGCCAGCGGGAAAGACGATGAAGAGGCAGCGGCGGGGGCCTCAGGCCCTCAGCCTGCGCTTGCTGACACTCGTTGAAACTCCGAAGGTCAATGACGTCACTCGCTAGTCTTTATTGATTCTAGTTCTATTGACACCAGTTCCCCGCTTATAATAGTGTATAGACTATAGAACCGTCTGACGAAAACAAAGAAAACGATACCGGTGTGGGTACGAATAGTTAGTGTAATTTGGTGGGATAATTGTACATTCGACTGGAGGACGTTACCAGTCCTCCACACTTCCTCTCTCCTACCACACGCATCACTCCGAGTCCATGCCTGGCCGACCTCCGCCTACGCCTTCACGCGACCACCAAGGCTCGCCAATACCCCTCGTCTCCGTCTCACGCCTCCGCCATCAGCCTCCCATGGCGAGAGCGACGGTGCACCGTGGCTGAGATGGGCACAGGAAGGCGGTGTGAGGTTAGATGGGGGACGGCTAGAGTGTCCGGTGGGAAGACAGGACAGTGGATGCGGGGACTCGATGCGCCCTCCGTCGTACATTGGGCACGACTGAAACAAAATGAGATCATGCAATTGTACGAGACGTGCAATGTCGTTACGTAGATGATGATACGCCGTCTAGGTTGGAATCAAGGTCAAGTATGAATAGAGATTTGGCTGTGAACATCATAACCGTGTCAGACGTTTACATGACGGTGGGCGCACAGCGACAAGTTACTTCCCAGGGTGGATACAGATATAACTCACCCTTCACTTGCTATAGACGTTACTTGTTTAACATTGAAAGTGACTTCGCGAAGGCGCGCTTTCACCGCCTCGGAAGGCAACTTCTATCGAGCGCTGCGCAGACCCCTCAGCATGCATAAAGCGAGTACTGCCGCTGGATAACCAACCTATAATTCCCCACATCACGTCTCACTCTTTACTCTATACCCGTACGGTCTTTTCTTGCAGGATGTCTTTTGCAGTTGCTGCCGTGTTCGTCGTCTTTGCTTGTGTGGTTGCTGTTACCATCTTGGGGCTGTGCTCCGTACATTATTCCGGATACCGTGGATGGCCCTGGAAGCCACGTTCTAGTCGTTTGACTCAGCGCGCAGAACCCGGTGAGTTCTTTTGCTATACGTCTGGGAATAAACAAGACACAGAAACGGAGTTGCTGATGCTGGCGGTACCCTTTCTGTCGTCCCCTGCTCAATCATGGCACATTTCCTCATCCCTCCTCAATCCTCACCTAGCAGAAAGTACTTCCGATGATCAAAATAAACCGGTAGCCGTCATGGAAGGGTCCCAGTGGCGTATAACTACCTTTCATCGTAGTGGCAGGTAAGCGGCGCCTCTACTACGGCTGTTGGTCAAGTCACAGGTTGAACACTGCCGCTCATGACGCGCGGTCTAGCCCCAGTAGTCACGATACGCCGCCGCCTCCGCCATACGCTGCGGCGTCAGCAGACCAAGCCGTTTGATCACCTCGTGGAGATGCGTGTCCAGGAAACATAGGAGCCGTCCATCCAGCCTGGAACAACTTCGATATCCTGAGAGGTATCTTGATGATACCTCTTCTGCAGCGCAGAAAGGTACGTCGTCTCTAAGATCGTCCTATAGTACAGCGTGTCTGGTGTGATACACACTCACACATGGCAGGGTTGAATGGAATGTCGATGCCCTGGTGGCATCAAAAGCTGAATCGTCAGTTCGAACGTCTATTTCGGGCTCGTGGAAGTCTAATCCATCATTACATTGGGGGCAACCGTTGAGCTGTTGTACAAGACATTTGAGGGGTGCGGGGAAAATGACGAGATTTGGTGAACTTGAGCCTTCGGAACGAGATGACACTGTAGTAGCTCTGCCCCCATACTTTTACATCTACGGACACCGATGAGTTATATCTCTCATGAAGTGAGCAATCGAACGCTAACACCGAGAAGCAGATTAGATCTAGACCTGATACCTGTCCGTACCTGTAGCAGATTATGGATATCTTCCTTCCCGAAGACTCGATCGTAAGAGCTATCATCTCCCGCGTTACGATGCCGTGCCGCAGGACAACGTTGCGTGCGGCTGCGATCCTCTACCACACCTCCGTATCACCGCGGGCTGTGGCGTAACCCTAAAGCCTCCATGTTTCACCCGCGCAATGTACGCTGCAGTCAGTCCGCATGGTACGCAGGGAATGGGATAGTTTCGCGCAGGAGGGCCTCTCAAATAGTTCATCAGACGTTCCGAGTCGTAGTTACCCTGACCTCTTCACTCGCAACATCTCCCAGTCGAACCTGCTACTATCCCGTCAGACAACCCACTATTCGCATCCGTACCAGTATCAGTTTCTTTATACTCATCACGCTGTTCGCACCTGGCCCTTAGCACGTTATGTCCGTGGTCGTCGACCCCACCGGTATATTCACCGAATTCCTTCTGCCGGTGGTCCTCGTGGTGATCCTACTCCTTATAATCGCCGGTTGGTGCCTCCTCTACGTGCGATCGAAAGACCGGGCTGCAGCAGCGAAGGAGGACAGGGAACAGAGTCCCATCAGAGGCGAGTGGCAGCTCCCTGTTTGCTAATGCAGGCATTTACTTCGTGAACCAGTCGAAAGGGCGAACGCAGAAAACGAGAGGCGATCCATCGTTCCCGCCGAGACATCAATACCACCAACACCACCATTAACGGAAATTAGAGATCTCCCACCAAACACACGCCCACCCTCAATCGAAGTTGTAACACCAACGGAAGCGTGGAGTACCTCCGGCCAAGCCCAGTCCATAGCTAGTCCATTGAACGCAGAGGCTCCACAACCTGGCCTCCGTGTTATGAACGACGTCCTATTAGAGGCAGCGAACACACCTCTGACACCAGCGTGGGCGTCGCAGAGATCAAGCGGCGCCGTCACATACAGCGCCCCCGGACCTTCCGCACGGGCTTCCCGTCTCAGCGATGCGGGCGATGCCAGAACCGATGCTATTCCCCCAGCTCTGAGGGTCGCAACCCACTGGCGCCCGAGGGAGGACGATGGAGATGGGGCATCGATGAACACTACCGTATCGACGATCCCACCTTCGTACCACGCGCCCCACTCTGCGCTCTTCGCCCCGCTCAGATGGCCGACGCCGCTGGAGACAGTGCACGAACCCGACACGCCGCCCGCGGTCACCCTCCGAGACATCCCGCACGAGCCGGCGCATGCCCCGCCTACGCCGCCACAGCCCGTGTACCGCAACGAACGGGAGTGGCTGGGGCGCGCGGTCGAAAGGCCAAATCATGGGCGTGGCGGCGGTGCACGGAAGTCGGATGGACGCGCGTTGCGTGCGGGTCGCGGAAACGGTAACGGGTATCAGACACCTCCGCCGCTGTACAGCGAGGACGGTGCCTGAAGAGGAACGGGGAGTCCCTTGTATTAGGACCGAGGTGTATAAGTACAAATTTTCTTGGTCGAGGCCACGCGCTGGCGCGAATGGAGGGTCTCTTGTCGCCTGAGCAAAAAGTCCTAACATGCCATGTTAGATAGAATCAGATACAGCGATCGGATGCGCTCACCAAGAATATCGCCACATCTTTCGGCGTGAGAAGGGTTGGTTGAGAGTGTGCGCGTCGCCATTCGGGCATAGCCAGCTTAGCACGGAATGCGAGCCGTTCTGCCTCATCGGCTGTGAGGCAATTCCTACCCGCCGCCGAGCGACCCATCAGTGCTTATACACTCGGAGCAGAGGAAGAATCGTACCTCTCCATCAACAACGTGACGATCCTGATCGGTGAAGGCCCCGGGGCCGTTGTCTGACTTGTGTGCTTGGACACCAAGCACCATAGCTCCGGATGAAGGCCGACGACGCCGAACGACTTGAGTATCCGGAGAAGGATCGGGACGAGCGCGAAGCGGAACATGAGATAACGGACGTCGAATTGAGCGCCATCTGGTAGCCAGTCGACGAGATCACGGGGGTGGTGAATGTTGCGTAGAGGCTCTATCGCGTGGCGAGCATCGCGAGCGGCTTTCATGGAGATAGAGGAACGCGTGAAGACGCGTTGATAGGTCATTGCGCAGGCCATCGGGGAAGACGTTGAATGGGGCTCAGAAGAGCAGCGTTTAGGGTAGAGGGATCGTTCGCGAGGCAGAAGCGTAGTGGCGCACCTTATATGCCCTCACAAAGGAAGGATACACGGATTGACGTGCCACTGGCGATGCGTCATCAGGCGGCGGACACAAATTGGGCCAATCGCGAGTCGAGTTTGCCACTCGGCTTCGGTATCGTTGTAGCGAATGCTCGAGAACGTCGGCCTTCTTGTGTGTTTGGCTGGAAATGGCGACCACGAGCACAAAAAACTGTACTAGGACAACACTGAGACTGTGATAGATAGGGATTAGATGCTTCCCTGGGCAGTGAACACATACCGTTACAACAAGACCTCTTTTGTTTTCCGCAAGCAACGGGAAAAGCCGTGCGAGTTCATCCCGGCCCAGCTACCACCCTTACAGTCCTGAGCCTGCCCTCCACTCCACATCTTGACCTGCTGCTTGAGGTCCTATAAGGATATCGACCGAAAGCTTGACGTTCTAGACGTGCCGATGGTATTAGACATCGAAATACTTGCTGTGTGGACGGCATTGAAGTAGGTCACGGCAAGCAAATAATCATAACGAGGAGGAAAATCCAATTATAGAGCATGGCCGTTCTTCGTAGGGGACGACTTAGTGCATACAGGGGACAAACGAGTGCCAAGACGGTGAGGAAGAGGCAGAACACAAGGGAGGAGGGACAGGTCGGGACTCGGGAGGTATCGCGACGCTTGGGATTCATCACGTGACCAACTACGTGGCGCCCGCGGCTACCCTCGGATCCACTCAGCGCCAGAGGCGACCTAGAGGTTGAACTTGTCTACTCTTGCTCGGACGCGAGGCCATGCAAGTATGCTCAAGAACGGCCCGACGCCGGAGACCAGCTCAGGTACTTCCAAGGTGTGTTCGATATCAACCAGACCATGACGCAAATCATTTATAGGTAAATATTGGCAGATGTTCAGATTCCGCGGTGTTTAATTGAGCTGCCCATCGTCAAACGCAATCAGAGGCATCTTTCTTCTCGCTCTCGCTCGGGGACAGAGCCGGCTCCATGCCCGGCTTGTACTGAGCAGCAGTCGGTGGCGAGCCCGCCTTTACCGAGCGAACTCTGCGCGGCGCGCCAGGTACTTCAAGTTGTTGCGCTGAAAACGCTTCAGGTGTGTCGAACTCTGCAGTACCACTGCAGGACCTCGCTCACAATGCGCTCACGAACAGCGGCATATCACCAACTTCAACGGGGCTGTGCGTTCACAAGCAGCCTTCTTCACGTGAGTCGCCAGCGTGGTTCTCGGAAGATGGGAATGGCAGGATGAACACTTCCCATCGCCTTCCTGCGACTCCGCCTGCAGACGGCGGTCCCCGCCCTGCCAAATCCAGGCTTCGGTACGTCCTACTAGGTGCTGGGTGGAACAGCACCCGCGAGATCGGATTCTGCTCATACATGACTTGCCCTTCGCTACAGTCAGATAGAGTCTGATTCTGCGTTGGGCCGCTCCCGTTAACTACAGCGGGAGCGCGCCGCCCCGGAGAAGGTCCCTGGCTGCCCCCCGCTTCACGTTCGTGGCCCTCTTCCTGGACTCTACTAGTAGCCCCCTCGGAGAAAGAGCGCCACTCTACCATGACCGTTCTCGGGTCGTCTATCGGGTTTGCAGGAGTTGGCGAGGCGGTAATTGTGGCTCTCATATGCTTGGTTGCATTATTTCAGTGCGTTCTTCGCTGCCGAAGGAGAACGAGAGTAGCTGCAGCGAAGTCGGGGAGTGCGGTACTAGACGATTCGCTCACCACCCTTCCACTGCGAAGTGAGTGTAGACTACGCCACGGCTGTAACGTGATATACTCATCCTGGAATAGGAACCCCGCCTCGGCTGCGTCTTGGGCAGCTCGAGGACGGGTTCGGCGACCCCCTGCTGAGGACCTACGATTCGGCCTCGATCTTAACTACGCCTTCGCAAGCGACGTTGGGCACGCCACAACCCCACGACCACTTCCTACTACCCCAGGTTCCGCCATACGTCTCGAGTGATGGCGCGCATTCCATGTTGAGCTTCAGCGGGAGCCTCGACCTCAAGTCCCCAGGCCTATACGCGCCCTACACGAGCCCCGACGCAGTTCCCCTCCCCTCCCCTGCGTTCCTTCGTTCGCGCTCTCTCTCGCGCCTCACCGCATCCACAGCTACCAGTCAGCCAGACCCCTTCGAGAATACGAGGACGGTTCCGCCCCCCGGGATGGAGCCTCCACGACCGCTCTCCCCAACTCCACCCCCGAGCGAAGCTGGCGACGAAGGTTCCTCGTACGGCACGCCCGACACGAACGCGGACGCGCTCTCGCGCAAGAGCTCGAGCACGATGTCCACCCTTCCGCCGTCGTACCGCACCCGCCACTCCGCGCTGCTTAGCAACTATCCGTATACGCCCTCGCAATCTCCCCCGGCCCTCCCGCGGACGCTGCCCAACGCTGCGCCCGTGCCCGAGCTTGTTCCCACGCCGACGCCGCCATCCCCGTCGCCCGCGCCGTCGTACAAGAGCTCCGCCGCGCCTCGCGCGCACCGCCGAAGCGTCTCCGCGGCTCCGTACTCTCCCTTCCCCCGCACTCCCCGCACAGCGCCCGACCCCTTCGCAGATGCGTTGGAAGCGTACTGCGCGCTCGCCGACGCCGCTCTCCCAGAATCACCTACGCCTATGCCCGCGCGCGGACGGCCTAACGAATCCGACAAGGATCGCACAAGTCGGAAACGGGACTCGTCCGGGTCACGCGCACGGCGGCGGCTGACGAAGCGCCGAAGGTCGCTCGACGGAGGCGTGCGCCTCGCTGGGGGCCCTCCGCGCCCGCTCGCGGGGAGCGTGCCGCGCGAGCCGGAGTGGTGCGGGCGGGACGGGGAACCGTTGTCGTGCTTTGAGGACTGATGGGCCGTCTGAGTTAGGGAAGGACTATTGAATTATTGAGATATCGGTTTCTTTAAGGCTCTGTTCGGCGACATGCTTCAAGTTGTAGAGCCTCAAGCCTCATATCGAACCTCTTCCGTAGCTCGACCTACCAGCGCGCCCTCGCGCCCTCCCACGCGCCCGTGACGCAGAGGCTCGCCCACCACTCCTGCCCTGCAGCCAACGCCCTGACGTACGCGAGCATGATATCAATAGGACGTTCCGTAGCGGGCCGAACCTGTCCTCCGAGTCGATCGCGAACGTCGCGAACTCCCCGCACCACACCGCGCGCCGCTCTTCCCCGTGCACGTAGCGCGCGCAAGTGCCGCACGGAGGATCGTTCATCGTCATCGCCATTGGCACGTCTCCCTCCGAATCTCCCTCCAACGACGCCGCATGCGAACCTCCATCTTCGGCGCAGTCGAGACGAGGCGACGCCACTGCATGTGTATCCACGTCCTCTCTTGACACAAAATAGGCAGGACATAGGCGGCACTGCGCCCTTCACCCCTCGGGCCCCCGGAGCTGCTCCGTCCAGAACTCGCCGCTCGCGAGGAGCTCATACGTCGCACGCGCCCGCACTGCCTCGTGCTGTCTGGACCGAGGCACCACGCGAGCTCGCGACTCGCATGGGAGGAGCGCGGGTGTCTCGTGGGTGGGTGGGGAGGTGGAGGACTAGATTTCGGAGATGCGCTGTTTCGCGGGGGAGAGGATTGTGGGGCAGCCTATGCTTGTTGTTTGGGAGAATTGAAGCAAGCACATATGCACGTAGACTACCCAATAATTGCAACAGCAACGATAAACAAGCAGCAGTAGCACGATGTCGAAGGATGGAAGAAGAGTTAAGATGTAGGTGGTGCTTAGTCTCCCCTAGGCAGACCAATTCCGCGCACTACTGACGGGAAGGATTGACGTGCGCTCTAGTGGTGCTCGCTGCGCGTTCGAACGCGTACGTTTAGTACGCGCCAATTCACTGGCGGCTATGGCGCACGTGGCTTGACTGAGCTCAGCCACAAGCGCGATGTTTGCATCCATTTGGGTTGTGGCTGATGAACCTGTTGTGATGCCACGTCGCGGAGAAGTTGCTTATAACTTACCTTGCATATATACGGCTCCTAGCTTCTTCGTCGCGATACCAGCCATCCTCATAAGTATTGTGCCAGCGAATGGAGACGCGAAGTAGTATGGGGAAACAACTTCGAAAGAGGTACAACAGTATCATCTCCGGCGTGCCGCCGAAACTGCTAACTTCTCGACAGTTCCATTCTCACTTACTAAGATGAAGGTTTGCAATCAAGCCGTAGTGTTTGATTCCTGTCTCCCATCGAGCAGCAGAACATACGCGCGTTTTCCGACGTCCGCGGACGTCGAACATAGGGGGACGCACAACGCAGGACCCGCTCAAGCTGGCAGCGATCCTGTATCTGCCAACGTCCTTGTAAGGTCGGTGCCGTCTTGCTTGCATTGCGTGCTTCTGTGGACGGGATGACGTATGCAGCTTCCCCGGACACCCGTTGCGCCGTTCCCGGATGAATACGGTCAAGATCAAGATGCGCCCGGACGATGGCAATGGGCCTCCGTTCACAGCTCTAATGTTATCTGACCCGAGCATATCACGACAGGTTCCTGGAAGCCACAGCCGCCGCGACGTGCAGTGGCCGGGCGGGGCCACGTGACGAGCGCCGGGACCGAGCGGAGAGGGCGGGATGGGGCATGGGCCGACGCTGCGACGTTTGATGGACTTGAAGATGGACTCGGCGCGGCGCTGGCCGTTCTCATCCAGACATGTCCGGGCCGTCTTCTCCATCAGGCACGATGTGATCACAACTGAAGTCTATCCACCGCCCTCACTCTCCGTACTCTTGCATCTCTACGCAGTCGGTACGTCCTCGAGTCGCGCTCGTCGTTTCATTATTCACAATTTCGACTGCGCCCGTCGCTGCCGTATGTGAGCGGACGTCATTCCGCACGTCGAGCGTCCGCGCCAAGGGCCAGTGGCCAGACATCTGCATCAACGTCGGGCGTCCCAGCCGGCCGCCATCAGCATCTGTCCAGCCACGCCCACGGCCGGGGTTCGCGAAGTTCATGCCCCTCGTGCCCGCGCTGTCGCCCCGTCCAGAGTTCTACATATACCCAATCTCTCGCAGCAGCCCTCTTCGCCTCTTCTCTCGATCCGTCGTCCGTGTCGGGTCCAGACACCGCCTCGTTCTCACTCCCCTGCGCCGCCCTCCTCTCATCTGCGCAACGTTCTATCCCCATCGTCTCCCTCGCATCTCTCCCTACCATCGTTTTGCATGCAGCTCTCCAATCCACCACCACCATCGTCCGCTTCCCAGCATCCACCTCCAAGATCGATGGACCGTCTCCTTCTCGTCTATACCGCCCCTGCAAACGCGACCATCCCCGCGGACTGGTGCGACCACGAACACGTACCCGCGCGCATGACAGACGGTGTGCCCTCTATCTCCTCCTGCACCCGCTGGGCCGCCGCAGACAACAAGACGCCCGCATACATCTCCCTCTACGACCTCCGCGTCGACCCTTCCCCACCCCCGACCCCCGCTCCCGCCGCGCTCCCCCGCCGTCCCGCCTCCGCCGGAGCAGATTCAGACGCGACAGACTCAGACGGCAGCGCCCGCGCCTCCTCCAGCAGCCCCGCGCCCTTCCCCTCATCCGTCTCCGCGTTTCCCTCGAGCTCGCGCTTCCCCCGCCCAGGCACCACCCCGCGCGCGCGCACGCTCTCCCGGCCGATCCCGCGCTCCGCGCCCGCACAAATGTCCAAGTACCCCAAATTGTACACCGAGTCGTCCTCGTCGGACGACGACTCGCTCGCCGACGCCGACTACGTCCAGGCGCGCGTGTACGAGCCCCGCTCGGACCGCACCCGCGCCGACTTTGACCTCGACCACCTCTCCCTCTGGTCTTCCCCCCGCCCCCCAATATTCCGGCACGAAGACGACGACAGCGTAGACGACGGATGGGGCGGGGGAGGCGGGGTGGAGCTGGATTGGAGATACCTCTGGGTGGTGGAGACGGAGCTGGCAGACGAAGCGGCCGAGCGCGCGTTCGAGCGCTGGTTCGACGACGAGCACGTCCCCCTCCTCGCGCGCGTCCCCGGCTGGCTACGTTCCCGCCGTTTTGCGCTGCTCGACCTGCCCTCGCCCTCGCCCTCCTCGTCCCTCTCCCGCGCGCAGGACCTCCGCCGCAGACGAAGGTGGAAAGTTAATGGGGGCGACGGGGGGTGCGAGTACGAATATGGGATGTGGGAGGACGGGCGGGGCGCGCGCCCGCCCCGCTTCTTGGCGGTTCATGAGCTGGGCTCGCTCGACGCGTTTTGGAGCCCCGAGTTCAAGCACGCGACGAGCACGCCGTGGCGCGCGGAGGTGCTCGCGGAGGATAGGGTGCTCAGGTATGACATGAGGGTGTTTAGAGCTGCGGAGGTCAAGGTGGACCCGTAGGGGCGGTAAGGGGGTTATACTTACGATTAAGTTATGATCGTCTTCACTTGTCTTTTGCTCGCGCACGCACGCACGCACGCTCGCACCGCATTGTATCCATATCGCACGCACACGCACACGCTCCGCTTCGACGCGTTTTATCGTACCTGTCCGGGCTTAATTGGCATAGACTGGGGACATCGCGATGTCGACCTCAGTTAGCTGCGATCGCAGGGAGCACGTTGAGATGTACGCCCTGTATCTGTCGCGTGCTTGCCCTGAGACGCCGCTGGAGTGGCCCTCTTCGCGATCTGCCCCACTGCATATATGCGCGATATTCTGCCAGTTAGAGGTTGGTGAACCTTTGCTGGCGCTGCAGAAGCTGTAGTCACGATGGGATGGGCATTGACACAGTACTAGCACCAGTACATGCGGTGGCGTCGGGTGCCGTACGTTACATACACGGTTGGCCTCAGTTGTCCAACTGTAACCTTCGCCTCAAGTCGGGCCCACGTAAGAAAACCCAAATGGAACGAGCAAAACATACCCGCTGCCTCCCCAGTGTCGTACCCAGCCTATAATCACGATACCTTGATACTCCACCCTTCACGACCTCACAACTCAGCCACCCAATCAGTCTCCAAAGCACGGGAGTGGCTCCCCGTTCTACTCGCGACCGGGCCCCTACGAGGCGGAGGGACGCTCGGCGCTTCTTCAGCTGTCTCCGCGGCACGAGAGACCCATCGCGCGAAACCCGCCTCCCGGGGTCGCGCGCCCGTGACGGGTATGTGGTACAGCCCCAGACGATCGCTCGCGCGCAAGTCCTCCTGAGAGGGGTTCGGAAGTATGGTGCGCGTGGTGCGAAAGGATGGTGCGTACAGCGCGGCGGACGCGCTCCAGCGATGTGTGCTCCGTTCCGCGAAGTGTGCGTATGGCGGCGGCGGCGGCGGCGGCGGCGGCGTCGGTGCGGTAACGGGAGACCCGCGTGGTTAACTGAGGTGGCCTAACACACGATCAGACGCTATCTGACTGTAGCGAAGAGCAAGTCCAGTATCAACAAAGTGCAATTGGAAGTGTCCGTTTTGCCATTCCCCTCTCTGAGAGCCATGCTGGCGATTCAAGTGGCGAGGACTGCCTGTGCACTCGCAGCCCCGTTGTAGTCGGCGTATGATATACTGTGTTTAAGGGCGACTTGTGAGCCAAACGCTGATGTTATGAAAACTTTCGACACGTACCTAGTGCGTGGTCTGTACGCTGCAAGGTAAGTGACTTGCGCGCGCCGATGGACTCGTCCTCATCAGCCTGAACGACCTCACCTCGATGTACGTCGCCGAGCCTGTTGCCGCCGCGCGTTCGCGGTGGCATACGTGGCGGGCGAGTTGGGCGAGTTGGGCAACCCCATATGTGATATATATGCAGTACTAGCCCGAGTTAGACCAGTGAGCGAACTGTATGCCAGACGAGCGTGCGCAGGCGTACCAGAAGGTTGCGCGCAAGGGTCGCGACATGGCATCTCGGAGACGACTGCGTCAGCCACGAGACAAATAGAAGTAAACATCGCGCTTGTGGCTGAGCGACGGCTAATTTGGCGCGCAAATGTCGTGGCGTTCCAGCGCGCTGGCACTGCACCGTACCACCAACACAGTTATCGTCGACCCTCACCGTTTCCGGCTCTGCCTGCATCAAGTCAGTGAATCATCGTCAGGTTGGTATTTCCGCCTCAAGAAGCTCTGATCAACCTCGTTGAACGGGCCTCATACACGTGCGTACCTTCTTCGCGCCGGTGCTGTCAGGCGTCAGACAACCTAATTCAAGCCTCCTAGGTGTGCGTTCTCGAGACCGTTTCCAGCGTGTGCAACCTTTTCCCGCTGCTCCACGCAGCTCTGTGCCTCAAGATGGATCTGAAGAGCTCCCACGACCCCCTGCACACCCCAGAAAACATAGGCGGCACACGCTCGCCGAACTTCTACTACCATGACGGCAACGTTGTCATCAAAGTGGGCATGGTCTTCTTCAAGCTGCATAAGTCTCGCCTCGAAGCGCACTGCGCGCATTTTGCAGCGTGCTTTGTGGACCCGGTCCACGAGACCGACGACTACTCACCGCCCGCGCGGAAGACGCTCGACGGGTGCGAGCTGCACGGCGTCCCCGCGAACCTTACAGCAGACGACTTCGCGACCTTCCTGCGTCACTTCGAGGTGCCCATGTACGTTCTCCGCACTTATCCCACCTGCTATGGCAAAGTGTCTAACGTACGCGGCGCATGCGCACTTCCAGGTCACACCCCATCCAGCGCGCACCCCGTACCGTCGCTCTCTCGCTCCTCCGCAGCGCCTTCTACCTAGGTTGCCCCGCGATCCTCGAACCCGCAAAGGAACGCATCGCCGAGCTCTGGTCGTACACCTGCGCGCCCACGCGCGCCTCGCCCGCGCTCCCCTTGGGAGAGACACACGCCGCGCTTGCGCTCGCGTGGCGCCTCGGTCCGGAGATGCATGGGGTGCGCGCGCGCGCTGCGTACGAGCTCCTCGCGAGCGACGCGTTCTGGGAGGAACACATGCGCCCCGGCGACCCCAAGAGCGTCGCGCCCCCGCCGTTTCTCCCTATTCTGTACTGCGCACGGGCGTGGCTCCAGGAGGTGTGGCGCCGTGAGGTGCTAACGGCGCCGAAAGCGGGCGCGGTAGACATCCGCATCAAAGCAGAACTTATGGACCCGAGCGCGGACGCCCCGGTGCCAGAGGACGATCGTCCGTGCAGCACTTGCGTGCGATACGCGCGGAGGGAGGCGCGGCACGCGGCGTGGTGCGGGGAGTTCGCAACGTTAGTGATCCAAGATCGGCTCGATCCGTTGCGGGACGTCGACGTCGTGCTCGCGCGCGTGAGGGCACTGGGGCAAGATTGGTGCGCGAGCTGCATCGCTGAGCGTACGAGCGCGTGGGAGGACGCGAGGGCGCGTTGGTGGGACCTGCTGAGAGAGAAGTTCGATGTCGGGTTTGAGGAGCTTCAAGCGTGATGGGCCTTGTTTGGGGAGACTGCACTGTATGCAATGTGATATACGTGTGGCCGTGGTTATTAATTGCTTGGTTATTGTAGCCTCGAGCCACTGCGCAAAAGCCGCCGGCGGCGAGCTTTAGATGGCTTGCTTGTATGTGTTTGGCGTCCGTGGCTGATCGTATAAGAGGGTCGGAATTCCCAGGGTTCGAATCCACGCTATATCCTCCCGCCAGGCTCCTGGCAGCCCTTTTATAAACTTCCGTTCTTGACACAGTCCTCCCCTGTAGCCCCGGTCTAGCTCGCCGTGTAAATATCTGCTTGGATTCGTGCAATCCACCGCCTCTGGCAGGCCAATCGTCTAAGACACTAGTCATGACATCAATGAATACGATATCAATCCGGCGACGCAAACGCGATGCCGATGATGACAACGGGAGCGAGGTTGATGTCATAAACGAGGACGACCCCGCCAGCAACGAGGGTGCTGGACAGACGTCCCCGGGTGGAGCTATCCTTCAGAACCTAACGAAAGAGGTCAGTAGTAGCGCGCGCCCTTCCTCGGATACCCAGCTGGGTTTCTAATAGCAAGGCTCACGTCGATGTTTTGGACTGTATCAGAGCTCCAATAAAACGGCGCCCCCTGAGACGATCTCGGGATACCGCATCGGCCCTCCAGCGAAGCGATTCAAGACGCCAGATGCCGCCTCAGCGCCCGGCCCATCGCAACCTGAGACGCAACTCGAGGCAGTCCGTGCAGGGTAAGTGGAACATTACGCTCATCCTACTAGCTAGACATGGTTCTAAGGGTGCGACCAGGACGCCTTCGAATGGGGGCTCGAACCTCCAACCCTCTGGAGGCCCGTCGAAGGATGCGATTCCCCCATCGGTGGCCCCACTCGCCTCTAGTTCTACCACTCAAGCAGGCGAGCAGACGCAGGTCCGCGAAGAACCCGGTCAGGTTCCAGCTGACCCCAGCGCGTCAATCACGCGATCGTCCGAATTCTGGTACGAAGACGGCAATATTATAGTTCGAGCTCGCAACTCTGTTCACTTCCGTCTACACCTCTCTCGCCTGACGAGATACTGTGCTTATTTCAAGGAAAAGGAAAAACATGCCAAGGTGAGTCCATAGCAAGATACTAGTTGTACTGAGCTCACCCCGGATTTGCAACGACGGCAGGAGAATATCTGCGGGTGCCCGGTCGTGGACGTCTCGACGTTCATCTCGGCCTCAGACTTCGCCCTGCTTCTAGGACTGCTCGAAATACCCTTGTGAGTCGCGTCCGTGAGCGACGCAGCGGGCAGCTAAATCACTCGTTCCTTGTAGAGCGCCCCCTATGAGTGTTATGCCCAATCAATCCATCGCTACGGTCCTGCGGGCATCCGCACAGCTGTCTTGCACCATCATTCGCGACGCCGCACAGAAGGAATTCTGCAAGAGATGGTCCTCCGTGTCCCCTCCCACTTCGTCAACCAAGTCTCCTCCCTACGCAGATGTACTGGGCGCAATCAAAGTCGCGAAGGAGTTCAAGCTCACATGGACGTACAAGCGGGTCCTATACGAGCTTATGACCAAGGACGCGTTCTGGAAGAACGCACGTTCTGGGGGCTTCGATGCCCTCTCCAAGGCCGCCTGCCTCCAGCTCTACCACGCCCGCGCGGAGCTTCAGCAAGCCTGGCGCACGCTCGTCATGACGCCCCCGCAGGATACCGACGACGAGGACAGAGACGACTGCGTCAGGCCTTGCGTCCGCCTGCGAGAGAAGGACAATCCGCGCGAGGCGAAGACGACATGGTGCGGCGAGTTCTCCGAGTTCGTGGTCGAGGAGACGCGCGACCCGCTGCGCACGATCGAGCGCGTTCAGGCCCGCATCCGCGAGCACGCCACAGGGGGAACACGCTCGTCCGTGCCGAAGTGGTGTACGGAGTGCATGGCGGAGCGGTTGGGGGCGTGGGAGAAGGCGCGCGGCGAGTGGTGGGGTAAGCTGGACCAGTGGCTCTCCCGCGCGCTGTGAAGGTGCGAGCGAGGGGTGAGTATTGTCACTGCTGATATCGGGTGCCGTCTACTGACACCGATATAGTATGCTAGGGCTGTCATGTACCCGATGCGCGGGTGATATGTCTCGTAGGCTTAATTACGTGCTTGTCATGCCATAAGACAGTGGCGTAGTAGAACGCCACAAACGCGTTATTTGTACGTATTTGCATAAATTGTCGTCGCGCTCACGGCGCCAACTGCGCCCGCTCGTCGTCCTTTGTCCGTTACCACTCGATCCACAGATAGAATTCAACCTCACCCTCGAAACAAGCCGACGCTCCCTCGGCCATTTGTCGTGAACACCGCGTTAGACCGTCAGACTGCGATAACGAGGTATTGAACGCCTCACCCGTAGTCATGTCTGCGCCGGACGCCACTCAAGTCTCGGGTCTCGAACCGTAAGTAGTCAATCAGCTTATGGAAATGTTAATCGCGCACGCCCTGACTTTGTCGCTGAGCAGCGCCAACCCTCAGCTCGGTGCGGTAGGGAACACCGCATCTGGTGGCTCACACAAGAGGAAGATGCCCCCGCCATCCGGAGGATCGGGGAGGTCGGAAGACAAACGGGCGGTGAGTAACCCTTTCAAATCCTGTCGCGATGATGTATCCGTGACTCATGTTCCCTATACGCTACTGAAGCGTATCGATGACTCGTCTGCAAATTTCAGTTACACCGGAAAAGGCCACCCGGGCACCGGAAGCTCTCAGTCGAGGACAGCTCGTGGACGCTCGTCCCAGTTCTGGTATCCAGACGGGAATGTGATCATACGCGTACAAGATCGACAGTATAAGCTCCTCAAGTCGCGCCTGGCAACGCACTCTCAGCATTTCAAGAAAGTCTTCTCTAGTAGGGTCTTTCCAGGACTATTAGGGCACGTCAGCGACCCTTTCGCGGAGGATGACTGTGATACACGCGATGGCCCCGACGGTCTGACTTCGGATGACTTCACCGTTTTCCTCCAGCATCTCGAGCTCCCTATGTGAATCGTTTCTCTTGCTACTTCAAAGCGACCGTCACTAACTAATCGTTTGCTCCTTTAGGGCCCCGCCTATACAGAATGCCCCTCTCAAAACCGTTCTCTCCCTTCTGCGGAGCGCCGCTCTACTCGATTGCGCCATCCTTCTTGAACCCGCCGCCGCGCGCCTCCGTCAAATCTGTTCCGGAGAGGAAATCCCTGCCCGCACTCACCTTGTGCTCAAGATCTCACAGATCGTCGACATCTTCTCCCTCTCTTGCAAGCTGCGGATGGTCGATATGCGCAAACGGGCTCTGTACGAGCTTCTCGTAGCGGGCGAGCGTGCCGTAGTTCCTCTCCGCCAGGCGCGCTCCTTCAACTCGCGCCACGGCTGCCACCCGGCCATTCCTAATTCCTCTCTACCCCGAGCCGACACCACTCTGCTCCTACTCTGCAACGCTCGCTCGCGCCTGCTCACTGTGTTGCGCAAGCAGGTCCTCACACCCCCTAAGTCCCGCGAGGCCGTGGTCAATGATGCGGGCGAGAACGAGATTGCAGCCAAGCGGGCGTGCAAGACGTGCACGCATTTCGTCGCGCATGAGGAGCGCCGCGCGGCGTGGTGCGCAGCCTTTGCACAGTACGTCGTTGAGGAAGTAGCTGACCCCCTCCGGGAGGTGGATGCGATGGTCGAGCGCGTGAAGGCGATGGGCGATAAGTGGTGCGCGAGCTGCGTAGACGAGCGCATCGACGCGTGGGAGGAGGCAAGGAGGAAGTGGTGGAAGGATCTGGACGAGTGGTTAGCGTTGTGAAGGTGTATCGTGTCTGAGGAGACGCGCGATTCTCTACGTGCGGTCGAGCACGTTTAGGTCTGGGTCTGCGAGCATTCGGCCGTCGCGGGCGCGGCGCGGCGCTCTGAGCCGATCAGGCTGAAGAGCTGTGCGGTATGCGGGTGTATGATTTGTTGCTATCACCCTTAATATCAGTTTCGCGAGGTAGACGCAAGACATTGGGGAAATGGGAGGCCAGTAGTGCCATGCGAGCTATGTGGACGAGTGCACAACTTGTGAGAGCGGCTGAGAATCGTTCGCTTCAGTGATTGACGTCATCGGATCCCGCGAAGGGCGGAAAGCTACGCGATGCGCTTCTCCCACACCGCTACTAGTCTCCAGCTCGCTTAACTCTCTGCCGTGTCCCGTATGCAGCCCCTCTCGATGAGTCCGTGCAGTTTTGCTGGCTATCTCATTGCGGGCTGGCCAGGGACATAGTTGCTGATGATGCCACGAGTACGTTGTTTGTGCGTATTTGCATGGGTCGCCGTCGCGCCTGGCGCCAACTGATCGCCCGTCGTCCCCATCGTACGTTGCTCACCCCATCCATGTCGACTTCGTACTCGTTTCGGCGTCGGACCCTCAGTGGCCTCGCTGTCTGCTCGCTCTCCAGCAACACGGAAAGCGACGACGACAGCGTCTCTTCAGGGACGCATCGATCAGCCGCCCGCCGGTCCTTGCGCTCCCAACGGTAAGTCCAAACTTGCCTTGTGCAATGTTAACTGCACTCCCACTGACTGCACAGTCATTGGGTAGTGTCCGGACTCAGGTCGAAGTCGCAGCCAATACTGCCTCGAGTCGCGCAACTAGGAAGAGGAAGGCACGGGGCGCAGGATCGGAGAGATCAGAGGGCAAACGGGCGGTGAGTGCACCTTCATTCTACCCCGTCGATGCGTCCGTTGTTCGAATGGCTCACGCGCCAATGTAGCGCATCGACTCCGACTCGTCAACAACTTCCGCTTCCGACAGTGAGGGACCTGAAGGCACAAACGCAGGCCTCCCTGCTACCAGAAGTTCCCAATCGCGGACCGCTGGTGGGCGCTCGTCCCAGTTCTGGTATCGAGATGGGAACGTGGTCATACGCGTACAAGACCGAAAATATAAGCTCTACGAAATGCGCCTCGAAACGCACTCTCAGTACTTCAAGAAAACCTTCTCTGTAGTCTTACCGCGTTTTGGAAGGCCCGCGGGCGATGTCGTCATGGTGGATGGCTGTGTTTCACATAAGGGCCCCGACGGCCTGACGGCCGATGACTTCACTGTCTTCCTCCAGCAACTAGAGCTCCCTATGTGAGCTGTAGTTCCTTTTACTTTCGAGAGATTCTTACTCACGCAGCGCTTGTTCCTACAGGGCGACGCCTATACAGGATGCTCCTCTCAAGACCATTCTCTCCCTCCTGCGAAGCTCTGCTCTGCTGGGGTGTGACGCCTTCCTCAAGCCTGCATCAGCGCGTCTCCGCCACCTGTGCTCCGGCGCCGAACACCCTACCCGCTCTCGCCCGACACTCAAGGTCGAGCAGACTGTCGACATCTTCTCCCTGTCTCACCGACTGAAGATGGTTGACATGCGCAAACGCGCCCTGTACGAGCTCCTCGTAGCCGGGGAGCGCGGCGCGGATCCCCTGCGCTGCGCGCGCTCTTTCTCGTGCCCGACCAGTATCGTTCCCGCCGACCCCAACACTTCTCTCCCCCGCCCCGAGGCCACGCTCCTCCTTCTCTGCAACGCGCGCGTGCGCCTCCAAACGGCGTGGCGCAAGCAGGTCCTGACGCCTCCCAAGCCCCACGAGGATGCGGTCGACGAAGCGGGCGAGAACGAGATCGCGGGCGAACGGGCATGCAAGACGTGCACGCGCTTCGTCACGCACGGAGAGCGGCGCGCAGCGTGGTGCGCCGCCTTTGCTCGACACGTCGTCGAGGAAGTGGCCGATCCGTTCCGAGAAGTGGACGCGATGGTCGAGCGCGTGAAGACGATGAACGATAATTGGTGCGCGAGCTGTATCGACGAGCGCGTGGACGCATGGGAGGAGGCAAGGAGGAAGTGGTGGAAGGATTTGGACCAGTGGTTCGCGCTATAAAGGTGTTAGCGTTTGATAGAGCAGGTTTCCGCAAACGCGGACCGCCAGCAGCATTGAACTTTTCAGCGTTGGACCTCGGCGCTGCCTGCCTGTCATGATACAAGCGCCTATCGTCGGATGGTCGTCCGTCCGTCCAAATCTTCGTCTTCTCTCCATCAAGAACCATGGCTGAGCATGCTCATCCTCTTGCCCCTGTCTCATATTGCTTCATGTGGCAGATGCCGTCTGTCTAGTTGCTGATCGTCAAAGGCGATCCTTCTCTCCATAGGGATCGAAGCGCGTCTGTTGATGTTGAAGCCGCCGCGGCGCCAGCCCGTGAGGCTTCACAACCAGCGTATCCTCAAGGCTCCAAGGCTCTTACAATACTTCTGGGATATAGCTTTCTTCACGACGGTGAGGTGTCCGAATCTCCTGCTTGCCTATTCTCAGCTGACAATCTCATGCGCTCCTCCGATTCTACCCTTCCCTCAGTACTCGGTTGGTGGGACAACGGCCACTGACAGCGTTCACCGGGAATCGAATACGCATGGAGGCTACGTCTTCAGGGGGGGTCGTCGGAGGGTTGACCACGGATCGTGCTGTATCCGTCCTACCACCTTCCTTGTTGTCTCTTACCCTCCCTCCACCGACGGCCTCTACGAGCCAGCCCCTAACCAGTACACCATTCTCTATCCCGATGCAGTTGGCACATCTAGACGCACCACCTTCCGTCACTGGAACGTCGCTGACGACTGCGACCTTGACCACCATCGTAACAGTGACCCCCAGCCTTTCGCTCTCTACCACCCTTGAGACGAGTACACGCCCGCCGCTTTCTTCTAGTGAGAGCAGTACAAGCCTAACGCTCTTTTCCACTGATGAAGGCAGCACACGCACATTCCTCCCTCCCAGTGATGCGAGCAGCACAACCTTGTCGCCGCCAGCCAGCTTGCCGCCATCGGTGTTCACTATCGTGACAGTGATCACTTCTACAATTCTCTTGACGCCGATCTCGACCAGCCCCCCATTACCAAATTCCACGGATATCCTCCAACCCTCCTCTAACACTAGTGATTCGACTTCTCTCTCCCCTACTTCTCTATCTTCATCTACCGACCTCCCAGCGCCCTCACATCGCTCACTCGCACACGCACAAATTGCCGGGATCGCGGTGGGTGCCGTCCTTGGCGTTGCGTTGTTCTTGCTGCTTTTGCGGTGCGGCATCTTCGGTTCTGGCGTTCTGTGTGGCTTGGCGTACGGCAAGAGGAAGGATACACTGCGGGACGTCGCGTCGCCATTCTTATCTTCGACACACCTAACGATGGTCTCTCGAGGTGAGTTTCAGCGATCCTCGACCTCTACATTGTCTCTTACTGCCTTGGGTTCGATCATGTTGCACGTATTCTGACGAGATGTCGTCACACAGGGCCAGTTGATGCAACACCGCCGCGTGAGACTGCCTCAGCAAGCACAGGCAGTGGCGCCTCCCCGCCTCCCTCCACCACCTTCGCAACTCTCTCGCCGCCTAGGACCGACACAGCCTCACCGGACATTCGCTCTGGCATCACGCCTGTCCCTCTAGGGGCCGGACGTAAAACGCCGCATCCCGTTCACGTGCGAACGGCGGGCGGCGGCGGTCTTCCCATCTTCGCCGTCCCACCACCGTCTTACCATTCCTCCCCATCTGTCACCGGTCCATCTGTTCCCCAGTCCGAGCGGCCTCTACCACCCCTCCCTCAAATACCGAGCCCGCCTTCCCCGTCGAAAGTGAGGCGGTATCCGGCTCCGTCTAGGGGAAGCGGCCCGCCCGGGCCGCCCACTAGCGTCGGTCAGCCTCCTGTTCAAGTTTTGGCCTCCGATCGCGAGCCAAAGCTACCTCGGTCTCCCTACAGAGCAGAATACGTGCTCGACATCAGCGCGGCGTATAGGGCGCCTAGTATGGCGGGTAGGGTTGGAGAGTGTGATACTCTCCCTGCGTATCGGGAGAGTTGACTTGTCGCCATTGTGTGTCGACCTTCCTCCATACAAAGACGCGTTAGCCGCAATCAGGATCGCAAAGGACTTCAAGCTAACCCAGGTCTACTTAAAGCGGGCGCTGTGGTCTTCAAGCGGACACTGCCCGAGCTCCTCGCGAAGGACGCGTTCCGGAAAGACCTACGCACCGGGAGCATCAAGATGCTCCCCAAAGACACCTGCCTCTCGTTCTACCGCGCGCAGCCGGAGCCCCAGCAATCCTGGCGCACGAACAATATAGAAATGGAAAGCCGCATTGGGGCCTGCTTCCGTGCGCGGGACGACGCTCGTAGCAAGGCGGCGTGGTGCGGCATGTTCGCCGACTTCGTGGTCGAGGAGACGCGCGACCCGCTGCGCACGATCGAGCGCGTCTAGGCCCGAATCCGCGAGCACGCCACGGGGGGAACATGCTCGTTCGTACCGAAGTGGTGTACGGAGTGCATGGCGGGGCGGTCGGGGGCGCGGGAGAAGGCACGTGAGGAGTGGTGGGCCAAGCTGGACAAGTGGCTTCCCCGTGCGCTCTGAAGGTGCGAGCGAAGAATCATGTTGTAACTTAACACTCGGTACGAGTCGCCATCCAGCGGCGTATTGTCATGTTAGGCGTTTTCCATTATACGTCGAGAACAAGTGGGTGCTGAGACGGACCAGAAGAAACAGGGAGATGGGAAATACGGTGAACTTCGCGCGATCAACGAGCCGGAGCGGAGTCAGATAGACGAGGACGCCGCCAGCCTCAGACGCGATGTTTGTGAAAGCTTGCCAATGGTGTTTGGCGCAACTATATTGTATTGCAGCTCGGCTCTTTCAGATTTCTATTTGAACCCACCATCGCTGAGCTGGCGATTTGGGCCTCTCGAGCGCAGTTCTGTCTCATCACTGCAACTGGTCCAGTCCCCCGTGCAATCTTCCACTCTTCACTGCTAGACTCGCGGATGCCGCCTGACCTACCAGTTCGTGATGACTGAGCCACTTGATGCAATATTTGGCATAACGCTGGATCAGGCATCGATTCCAAGTCGTAAACGCCCTCGCTCAGATGATGTCCCGACGTTCCAGCAATTGGATCAAGCGTCCATGCAAGATGATTCATCTGCGGATGAAGCTCTCTCTCAAGGACTCTCGAAACAGGTGAGTGAATACCATGTCTAGCGCACGGTTAGCGACACTTCGTATGCTTGCTCAGCCCGCGCCCCTTCCCGTGTTGACCCCACCGACTATACTAGAGCGCGAACAAAGTCGTGGTAGATGACACTGCCTCGTTTTTCCCGGCAGGCCCTCGTATAAAGCGGGTGAGAACGTCGATCTTTTCGTTGGACGTGCAATCTAAGGGGCAACCCAAGGTGGTCAGTCCAAAGTAAGTTACACGATGCATTCCTTCCGTACTCCTCTCCAACATCATTGTCTAGGGCACTTTCTTCCAAACACTCAAACGTCCAACGTCCGCTTGGCGATACTGTGCCAGGAGGTCGCAGTTTGGCAGCCTCGACTTCCGCAGAGGCGGCCCCTAGTCCGCCTATAACCCGGTCGACGACCCTTTGGTATGATGACGGAAACGTCGTAGTTCGCGTTCAAAATACCCACTTTCGCCTTCACCTGTCTCGCCTGGTGCGATACTGTGCGTACTTCAAGAATAAGGACAGGGAAGCGAAAGTGAGTGCGCGGCGGTAATACGTTTTGTACGTTAGCCTGACCTCTAGGGAACAGGAGAATGTCGATGGCTGCCCGCTCGTGGAGGCTCCAGCTGGCCTATCTTCTTCAGATTTTACGCTGCTCCTAGAATTCCTCGAAACGCCAATGTGAGTGGTGTCCGCGGGCGCTATAGCGAACCGTAGCTCACTATTGAGGGATAGGTCGCCTCATATGGACGTCATGTCCCACAGCGTCGTCTACAGATACTTGCGCGCATCCACAATGCTCTCCTGCTCCGTCGTCAGTGACGCGGCACGGGCAGAGTTCTGCAAGCGATGGTCCTCAGCGTCGCCTCCCACTTGGTCAGACAATCCTCCTCCCTACAAAGACACGCTGGACGCGGTCAAAGCCGCGAAGGAGTTCGAGCTAACCGGGACCTTCAAGCGGGTGCTGTACGAGCTCCTCGCGACGGACGCGTTCTGGAGGGACGTACGTGCAGGAAAATCCAGACCACTCCCCAGGAACATCTGCTTAGAACTCTATTCCGCCCGCGCGGAGCTCCAGCAGTCCTGGCGCACGCTCGTCTTGACACCGCCGCAGGACCCTGGTGGAGCCAAAGGCTGCGTTATGTCCTGCCTCCGTGAGCTAAGAGACGCGCCCGCTGTGAAGGCCGCGTGGTGCGGCCATTTCTCCGACCTCGTCGCCGAGGAGACACGCGACCCGTTACGCATGATCGAGAACGTTCAGGCCCGGATCCGCGAGCACTCCACCGAGGGTAATCGCTCGTCCCCACTGAAGTGGTGTGTCGGGTGCGCGGAGGAGCGCGTCGGGGCGTGGGAGAAGGCGCGGGAGGAGTGGTGGGGGAAGCTGGATAAGTGGCTTCCGCGTGAGCTGTAGGCGTGCAGGCCCACAACGTCGGACCTCACCAACTATTGCTTCATGTAATGCGGTAGCGCACGTACAATTCACAGATCAGATGCTTCTTCACGATGCTCTATTTCAATGCGGGCCATTACATTTCTTCGATCTTGAAATGAAATAACATCTCGACGTGCGCTCAGCTGCGGCGTGCGATTGCGACTGCACGGCTATGAAAAGCCCTGCCGAAGACTCGAAACGTCAGCTCAGATACGCGCGACGCAACATCCACACTCACCCTCACATTCAGAGCGCACTCAAAGGCATGTCGCAATTTCCGGTGGCAAGCGCTCCAGTGTATCGCTACCCGTTGCAAGGCATTTCGAGTGTTCTGGGAGAGGTTGATATTGTCACAATCGATTTCCGGTGTCGACAGAACGGCAGCTATGACTCTATGGTCCTGAGATCTATGCGCGGGATTTGTCTGCTTCAATACTTGAGTGAACAAAACAACTACAAAAGGGCACACACTGGACTATATAACCGCAGACAAAGAGCACAGTTTGGATATGTGCGCTGGACCATAACGGGATCTGGAAGTGGCCGCCACGATAGATCGAAGACTACTCGTCATATTGCGCTTCGGTCGGACGGGATTCACACAGCGGAGTGGAAGCAGAACGCGTAGATGATACATAGACTAGGGATACTTCTCTGCAGTATACAATTCATGATATAGCGCCGTCGCACGGTTCCTCGATCGGCATCACCCTAAGATTGGCCCAGGGCACTTTCGACTACATCACATGACTAAGTTCTGTCACGCTGGCGTCCATTTGGCGGGGAAGAATTGAGGAAGAAACCTTCAAAAACTATCTCCTCCACAGTCAGAGTAGATATCGAAAAACGAGCACGGATGATCTGTAGTATGAGCTGCATTCTTCAATTCATCCGTGCTCGATTTCGGATACAGCTTCAAGTGCCGAAGGAGATACACTCGCAAGGGCGGCCGTGAACGGGCGTTTAAGCTCTTATCTGGCCTGGGAAAGCCCGAGTTTCAGTTGTTTTCTCGCGCTTAGGCCACGAGCGCAAGGCATGCTAGGCTCGAGTCTCGAATATCGCGACCACGAGCACCCCGCTGCTCTTGGTCAGTCGCATGTGTCGCAGCGTTGAATGATGTATGGCATAGTGCTATCTTCATTGGAATGACCAACTTACCCGTCCCAGCCTGATCCAACTCGAGATTCTAGTGAGTACGAGTCTGGCGCGCTCCGAATCCGAAGTCGATAATCTCAGTTGCTCGCGCGCGAGACAGGACTCTCCGCCCAGATTGCGCTCGATCAGCCATACGATGTCTACTCTTCCTATGCTCGAATCGGCGCCCGAGGCTGCGCTTCGGTATTCTGTACATGCATGGATCGTTCTGAGGTGACTCGAAGAAACGTGACTAGCAAAGGCTTGCGCCTCTTCACCCCAGCCTCGTTGATAGTCAAGGCACGCTCAGAGCTTGCCGCGCATAGCTATCAGTCGCTCCCCACGCTACACGACCTTGACGTTGGTGCGGTCGCGCGGCGGTCGCGCGCGAGAGTCGCCTCCTCAGACCGAGTCTCATGTCTGTGGGCAACCTGGAGATCGACTACATCGGGGCCTCGCGCCACCTTGCGGCCCTGCCAGGTGTTCACCTGAGCATTATGCCACTGATTCGTCAAGGGCGCACAGCGTGTGCTACAGGCTTACAGCTAGACTCGGGGCGCGAAGGACAGTGGTGTCAGCGGCCGAAACCTTTGGCGGCGAGAGGTTATGCAAGGCTCAGCCACTGCGGTCGAAGTTATCAGGTCATAAATCAGTCGGTCCGAGCCGGAGCGCGCAATTCACGTGATCGTCACGCTGTGACTATAGTAGTCGAAAGTGCTCTGGGCCAATCTTAACAGTCCGGCATCAGGATTCACCTCTACACTACGCGCAGACAGAACTCACCGCGGGCCTACTCCCTCGTCCACGTCCTCATCAGCTTGAACGCCCTCATTTCAATGTCCGTCGCCGAGCCAAGCACACGCTGTGCCCACGGCGTCGAGATGGTGGCCTTGAACGCGTCCGTGTCCCTGAAACCCTCATCCGTCCACTCATGCAGCGCAAGGTACTTCGCAGGCTTCCCCGCCTTCGCCTTCAACCCCTCGTCCGCCCCCAGCGCACCAGAGTCCGCGAGCACGTACCGCGTGGTACGCACCCACTCGGGCAGCGCCGAGAACAGCACGACGTGCTCCTCGTCGTACCACTTGTTGAACTCCGCCTCCAGCTCCGGCGGCACGTTCGCGGAGAGGAGCGTGAGGTACGTGCCTGGCTTCGCGGGGTCGTACGCGGCCCCGGCTTTAGGGGGCACGGCGACGGGGAGGGCGGTGTAGATGCGGCGGCCGATGAGCGCAGCGCGGGCGAAGATGTCTTTCTCGCGCTCGGAGCGGGTGTCGACGAGAGTCGAGTAGGGGGGCTGGTTGACGGCGTCGGGGTCGGTGAGGTCGTAGAGGGCAGCGTAGCTGGGGGTCTGTCCGTCTGTAGCGACCCAGCGGGACCAGGAGAGGAAGGAGGGGATGGGGACGCGGAGGGGGATATGCTCGTTGTCGTACCAGTCGTTGAACTCGTCGTGAGAGAAGGCGGGGCCGGGCTCGCTGAGGACGAGGAGGAGGCCGGGCATTGTGAGTGGGTGTTGGATGCGAAGGCCGGCGATGGATGGATGGGCGAGTGTGCTTTGGCACCGACGCGATGGGGTAGATATATGCGCGCGACGGGCGAAGACTGTACGGCAGGGAGGTGAACGAGGGAGACGGGAGAGAAGGAGCATAAGCTGGGGTCGAAAAGCCCGGCCGGAGAGTTTGTAAGGCTCGAAAGAGACTCACAGGCTGAGCGCGACCAAGCAGCGATTAGACATCGCGCAGAATGGCCCCGGTAGCCAATCCAAAGACGTCATCCCACCGGAAGGCCGCGTTCCGGCTGTCACCTCGCCCGTCCCTCCGGCGCGACTAGGCTTCCAAGAACACATCTGTGATACATCCTTTTGCGAGCCTCCGCTGTCCTGGAGTGCCAACACCGACGGTCAGCGACGTCGACGGTGCGTCATGCTGGTCTTGGGCAATTTTGAGGTTGTGGGTGCCGGAGCTGGGCGCGCCAAACGAGGCCGTGTGCCTAGGGATCCTCGTGGGCTAGTGGGCGTCGGAACGGTCCCGTTGTGCAGCCCGCCATGTGAGTGGAGCTTGCATCGACATTGCCCGTGCGGTCTAAGGAGATGGGTGAGGTAGGAGAGGACGGGGCCGGATAGCAAGCGCTGAGCAGCGCTGAGAGGCGCGCCGCGCTGGCGGCCAACCACCGTGCTGAGAACATGCCTCGATATCCGGTACGGATTCGTCTTCCCCATTTGAACCCAGACTCTGAGCGACGACAACATTATACTATCCGTACACAGCCTATCACCCCCGTCTACCTATGTGCATATAATACAGTGTAATGCCCGAACGCGCGGGTATCTACCGGTACCTCGACCGTCCGCTCGCAGACGTCTAGAACACAACATAACTTATCCTCAATAACTCGCTGCCCCCCTAGCACCCGGCAGCCGCCCCTGAAGCTCATCTCGGGCCTGCCTGAGGCCTTGGGGAGTCGTCGAAGGGCCGATAGAGCCCGCTCGCGGGCGACGGTCCGTCCGACTCAGCTTCGTACTGCGTCGCGCACAGCAGGACGCTCTCCTCGCCTCCTGCTTCCGCCTTTCTCTCCACACCCACCCCTGTATCTTCCGCATCTCGCCGCCACGTACCAAGGTGCTGCCCATCCTCGACGTCCTCCAAGCTCAAGCCCAAGCTCAGGCTTGCAGAAGATGAGGAAGAAGAAGAAGGGTAGGTGTACGCGCGCACGAGCGGGCGGTACCCCGCGCGCTTCGCAGCTGCCCTGTGTCTGAGACGCAAAGCGAGCGCGAGCGCAGCAGCCAGGAGCGCGAGCGCGAGGAGCAGGCCCGCGAGGACGCCGAGGACGACGATAGGGGCTCTACCGGTCCATCCCCCAGGGGAGGTCGAGTCGAGGGACTGAACCCGAAGCGCATCTCCCGCGTCTTCGGGCACAGGCGACCCCAGCGGCGGCGCCGGCCACATCGAGTGCGTCGGCATCCCCTGTGTCAGCCCCTGCCCCATCCCCACCCCCGTAGGCGCGGCGGTGAGCTCCGCCCCGGCCCACACCGCAGGCCCGGTATAGAGCGGAAGCGCGGTGGGCGGGAGGCGGAGTGGCGAGTCGGCTGTGCGGGTGGCTTGGAAGTCGAGCTCGAAGGCGAGGACGCGGGAGAGGAGGAGGGTGGGGGTGAGGTGCCATTCGGTTGAGGGGTCGATTATCTGCGAGCGTGGGAGGCATGTGAGATGTGAGAGGGGGAGGAGGAGAGGGGAGGGGAGTGGAGGGGAGGGAGACGTACGGATTGGAGTTGGATGTAAGGCTTGTCCGAGGGCGAGCTCGTGTCTCCGTACCCCCACAGGGAATATACGTTCCTGAGGAACGTGTCCCCGATCAACCAATCTGCCCGCACACATTTCTCCATTCAGCACACCTCATCCCCCACACACAAAAGCGACAGGAGGGAACCCACCGCGTTGGAAGTTCTCCCCCCCAATAAACGAGCTCAAGCACACGAACTCGCCATCGTCGAGCACCACGACCCTATGGACGTCCGCAGGCCGGATCGGGTACGCGACGCCCCCGAAGACGAAGGAGACGTTCATCGCGGTGTCGCACGGGAGGCCGTAGAGGACGTCGCCGTCGTCGACGATGCGGATCGCGCCGGGGATGGAGGCGAAGAGCTCGTCGACGTACCAGTTCGGGCCGCGGACTGCGTGCGTTTGCTGTCAGCTTAGTCCCATCCTCGTATGCAGACAAACAGGACGCACTGAACGAAGTCCCAGTATCGAACGTCGCGACGGTGCTCCCCTCGGGTATGTTCGCCCCGGTCCAGTTCGCGACAGCCTCCGAATTATTGGAGTGGCCGGAGAGGAAGCGGCCGTTGACGTACATCCCGTCCATGACGGTCGTCCATTCCCCGGGCATGATGCTCTTGAGTCGGGGCGCGTTGAGGATCGCGGTCGAGTTTGCGAGCACTTCGGCTATGGAGGCGAGAGTGTCGTGTTAGTGATCGTACGGAAATACGGAAGCAAGCATAGAGCGGGGGACGCACAGATGGTCAGCAGCCCACCGTCTTGGTACCCGATCTCTGAGCGGGAGGGTCGCCAGGTAGAGTACGCTGGCAGCTCCGGCTCGTGCGCAAACAGCTGTCTCAGACGTAAGCACTGAAGGAGCACGGACGAGAGATGCTTCTGAGACTGACGTTGTACATGACGGGTACTCCGTTCTCCTCCCACTCGGTATCCTTGAGGTGCGCGTAGATGCTCGACGCGAGCGCTCTATGAATGATCGTTGTGGTTACTCTCAGCCCCAACGAAACTCGCGCGAAGGAGACGGAGACGCACCCTCCCATACCCAACACGCCATTCGAGTACTCGGGGCTGGAGGTGCCCGTGGCTGCGCCATATGCGAGCGCTGAACAGAAATAGGTAGCAGGCGTCCGTCAGCACAGGTGCGAAACGGGGCGCACACAGTCGGGCCGAGAAGCAGAGACGCACTGATAGCTTGGTTCTTGACCGTGAACGGGCCAAAGGTGATGTCTGCGAGGACGATGGGCCCCGAGGACGAGGAGCCGTCGCTGTTTCAATAAACGTCAGACTAGATGCGGCAACGGCGAGAAAGAGGACAGGAGACGTACACGTATACTGTGGACGAGTTCAGCCCAGTCTCGAACACGCCCGGGGGCGCAGCACCGCCAATGGACAGAGGGTCTATCCAGGTGTCCGCGCTCCCTGTGTCGAGCAACACCTACGAGTGCGACAGTGAGAAGGATGGCGGTACGAAACAGCGCACATTGACGGACCTGGTACGCGACCCCGTTGACGGTGATCGTGCCTGTGTATACTTGGTCTTCTGCATGTGTGAACCCGAAGCTGGGTGCGGTTTCGGAGGAGGCGTGGACGACGGAGACGGGGCGGCTGCTGGATGGTGTTGGCGCTCTGCGCTCGAGATGTGCGGGTGAACGCGCGAGAGAATGGCTAGGGAGCGCGAGGGATAGTGCTGGGGCGATGTATGCGAAGACGAGGGAGAGTGCAAGGAATGATAGTGAGCTTGAAAGCATCGAGAGGGAAACTCAGGTATTCGTCGAGGCCTGAAAGGAGCGGTCGTAAACGGGGAATAGAGGAGAAAGGGAAGGGAAGGGGGCGGAAAGAGCGTGTCCGCGCGAGGCGCAGTGGCCCGAGGCAGATATAGGACCGTAGGACCGTCGCAGGCGCATCGCGTTTGGCTCGTTCCAGGGACCGCGCTGCTGCGGGACCGATCGCGGCTAGGCGTGCGGACGAAGAAGGACGACGTCAGGACGCGGAACGCGGACGCGGGGCAGGGACCCTCGCAGCCCTCGCACGGGGCCGCGGGCGCTCGCACGCGCTGAGCCTATCGGGATCACCGTCCGTTCGTGCGCAGCAGGTGCTTACGCCACTTGCGAGATCGCCCCATCGGACGTGGGCTCTGCAGCCGGCGTTCGCGGTGCAGATGTGGAGCCTGTGGACGTGCGCGCGGGGCGCTGGGATGAGGTGCTATGTATAACATCGTCAGAGATAAAAGAACAGAAGGGAAGCGCAGCGGACGCACGGACGACAAGGCATGCTCCTGGTACTCTACACGGAGGGCCCTCAGCGTGCGGGAGAACATAGCGACCGCAGAAATGAGCAGGGGACATCGACGATCTGCTGGGCCCGTCGCTGTTGCTGACCGGGACCGGAGAAGACGCCTCCGCAGTCCCGACCTGAATTTTCTAGGGGCCGGCATTCTCCGGTTCCGCTGGTTATGCGCCGCCCCTTGCCTATTTTGGGAACACGTCGCGCACGGCGAGCATGTCCAATAAGCTGCTGCGCCTCTTGTCGCGCAACAGAACGTTCTCCTGGACCGGATACAAATTCCAGGCCCGGAGAGCTGCAACAGTGCTCAGTCTCTGCAGACTGCGTCTCTCGGACGGACGCGCTGACAGACGTCGCCGCGCGACAATCGCTCGACGGACGTGCTGCGGCGACTAGCCCTCCGTTCTCCTTATGAACGATCCAGCCTGTGTCTCAACAAGACCGTGAACGACGCACCAGCCGCCCCCGCCCAACCATCTCTTCTCTCCTCACATCTCCGGGGTTATCAGGTATGTATATATGCGCCATCGTACTCACGGACACTTCGTTCCGCCCTGCGCAGCCCCTCCTCGTCGAATTCGGAGTCGACTACCAACAGCCACCAATCATCTCCCACGCCCGCCGTGCGCGATCTACTATACAACACTCCACCACCTGCGCGCCGACGTCTGCCCGCCGTAACCCGTCCACGAGCACTCGAAACTTAAGCTTCACCGCGGACAGCGCAGAGCCCGACGAGCCCGCCGCAGGCCCTCCTTATCCGAACCGCACATCCAGCACGTCCGCGAGGTGTCCTCCACGCTGCGGTGGAAGACGAAGCGGACGCGGACGCGGTGTCAGAGTGGAGCGTGATATACAGATAACTTACAGGGGCCCTCCCGTCGTGAGGGGAAACGGGGGTGGTGGAGTTAGCACTTGTGCTCGTGCTCGTGTGTTCGTGTGCCCGGAGTCTGCGAGAGCGCGAAACCTGCGCGCGCGCATTCGCTCGCTCGCTGTTCGTATAGGTTCGACGTCGTCGCCGCTCGCAGCAGCGTCGGTGGTGTACAAAGCCCTCCACGTACAGAGGGCCGATTAGCACAATACCGTAGCATATACGTACTATACAAATGGCGCACCGCCCGCACGTGCACGCGCACGCGCGGGCCGGTACGCCCATGATATCGTCCGTCACCGAGCCTCGAGACTCGTGCCCGAGACTCCAACAAGGACCATCCACCAACCAACCTCCACTCCCTGGCGTACGTCGCCCCAGCCAACTAATCCGGCCGCGCACCCACCCACCTTCCAAGCGCAAGCCCCAACTCGCTCGCGTGACTGTCCTCGGTGTGCCAGCTCGAGATGCGCACCCCGTGCGTGAACACCGAGCCCGAGCTCGCCGTCGGCGCGGGCGAGGGGCTGCGCGAGCGGAACGGGTCTTCCGCGGGGCGGCGCTGTTCTTCTCTGTCGATAGCGCGCCCCCGCTCCCGGTCTCTGTCGCTTGGGCTCAGGACGCTACCAACGGAAGACTCAGCGCCACCGCCGAGGAAGTCGCGCGCGGGCCGGCCGTCGCTCGCGCTCGCGCTCCCAGTTGCGGTCAAAGTCCCGCTCACGGTCCCGTGCAGAGACCGGCTAGGGCTCGACGCGCGCGACGACGCAGACGGCGCCGGGCTCTCCGTCACCACGCGCTCGTACCTCCCTCCTGCTCCCCCTGCTCCCGCTACTCCTCCCACTATCCCTCCCGCAGCGTGTTCGGCGAGGGGCGAGAGCACCCTCCGCGGCAACGGCGAGTACGGCGGGGGGCCCTGAGACGCCCTCATCCCCAACGTCGCAGGCTCCGAGACAAGCGTCGCAACCTCACTCGCGAGCCCCGGGCTCGTCGAGCGCTCCGACGGGGCCCCAGCACCCCCATAAATGTTATCGAACGCGGAGGGCGAGGTGGACCACGCCCCGACGGACGAGGCGGGGGTTGCTGCGCGTTTGGGCACGAAGCGACCCAGGAGGGTGGGCGCGGTCGAGGGGGAGGGGGAGGCTGCGCCTAAGCGCGAGCGGGGGCCCCCGGAGGAGGTTGTGGAGGAGGCGGGGAAGGAGGAGGGCGGGAAGCGGCGCGAGGAGGAGGAGGGGGTGTCTTTGGCTTGGAGATGCAGGGGGAGGGCGGAGAGCGTTGCAGAGGTCGTGTTGGTGTAGATGGAGGGGGACGGGTGGGAGTCTGCGCGTACGTACCGTTAGAGACTTCAGAAGGAAAGGGAAAAGAGTGAGACGCACCTGGTTCGTCCGTGACCGTCGCGCCTCCGCTACCCCTCATCCGCATCGCCTCCGCCTCCTTAATGTTGCTCGGATGCCCCGGCCAGTCCGGGTACCGCGCGTCGCCATACTTGAGCCCGCACAGGACGCCCGAGCCGAACGTACCCTTGCGGAGGAAGAAGAACAGAATACACAGGAGAAGCACCCCGAGGACGACCCCGACGATGATGCCGGCGATCTGGAGGTACGGCCCCTGGTCGCCGTGGTGGGGCACGTTGTCCTCGTTGCTAGAGTCGATCGCGGTCGAGGAGAGCTGCATGGGGAGCGTGGTGGTCATGATGAACGTGCCCGTGGACGTCGTGGAGTCGTAAGTGACGACGTAGGTCGACGAGACGACCGTGACGGGTCCGGAGGCGGATGGAACGGCTGTGGTGGACATGGACGTGGCGGGATCGACAGGAGTGACGGTAGCTGTGGTCGGGGTGGATGACGTCGAGGTCTCTATGAAGGAGATGGAATTCCCGGCGGTCGGCGGAGGGGAACTATGAGATGACGAGGATGGGGGCGGCGGAGGCGGTGGAGGCGGTGGTGGTGGCGGCCTGGAAGAGTGTGGGGGGCTAGAAGAAGGTGGGGGATTCTGGTGCTCGTTCTCCGAGTCGTCATCGCGAGCACCGAGAAGTGGTATTGATGGACGCAGGGCTGGCAAACAGTCGGAGGACGTAGAACATACTGCAGCTGTCAGAGAGGGACTGGAGAATGCGCGGGCGTGATGTCGGTCGTCCAAGGCGGCCGTCCGATGCATTGGGGAAATTTCGATGTAAGAGAGAGCGAGGGAGGGTGATAGCGCCGTGAGGCGAAGGTGGTGCGGCGCGGAGGAGACGGGCGGAAAGCACTCAACAACGAACGCGGAGGGATGTTTTGCGGACGAGCGGCGAGAGCAACGAACGTTGTCCTGACCGTCGATGGAGATGGAGATGGGCGAGGACCCGTCTAGGCGCTCCTGGTCGTCTTGCACATGGAATGCCACCGAAGATCCTGGGGAAGCGGGGTATATGCGAGTGCAAACGAAAACGAAGAGGAGAAGGGCGCACCTGCAAAGTAGAAGGTCGCGGTCGAGAAGTCCGAAAGGGCGCCTGAGTCGTCAGAGACCGGGCTGGCGCCGTCGGAGGGAATTGACCATGGGCCACGGTAGGCGATGCGAGGATCACGGGAGGGAACGCGCAAGATGTCGGTAGCGCGGGCATTGGTCATGGCATGGAAGATGAGCGCGAAGGCGAGCGCCCTCATTGCGCGGCGAAGATGGCCGACCTGGGCGAAGAAGGCAGAAAGAGAAGGAGAGGCGAGAGAATTTGAAGCTAGCCGGGGGATGAGCGGATTGAAAGAAAGAGCGGTGTGAGGGAAAAGGGATGGGATGGAGAGGGGAAGAGGAGGGAGAAAGGGAGAGATGGAGGGAAGAGGAGAGGGCGGGGCGGTGCGCCGGAAGATGACCGCATGGGGTTGCACGGAGGGCGTCGAAAGACGGTGATTGGACGGTCGAGAGGGGTGATCTGGGGCTGGAGGGGCGTCAGACTCAGAGGCGTCGAGAGGGCAGCGAGAAGAGGACGTCTGTTGCTGCGGACGCGAGCGACGGACGGACGAGTCCCTCGATTCTGCCTCAACCGTCCACGAGCGGCTCATCTATCCTCCGCCGCCGGGACACGCCGTGACCGCGGCACGTGCTCGTGACACTTCCTTTTCGACGCGTCCGTCGCCGCGATCGGCGTCGTCCCTCCTCCGTCTTCTCCAGCGTCGAATCTCGGGAGTCCTTGCTTGGTCTTTGCTGCCAACGCTCAACGACGGTATACTCGGATCTAGCATACTCTCCCCGCGGGTACTTCTCCCCTCTGTCCGTTCACAGAACTCCGCACACCGCCTCGGTCAACCTTAAAACGCTTCTCGCTCGCACAGGTCGGACGCTCCACCTCCGCAGCAGCTATCCCGCGTCCTACGACACTAGCTGCAGCGCCCCCAGGCGGCCATGTCTCCTGGTACGTGTCCATGCCCCCGAGAGGAATTGCTAGATCTCGCTGGGTTGTTGTCCGGCGGGCTCTAAGACAGGAACGCAGCGTCACGTCGTAAGACCGGTACAGCAACGCTTTCCGGTAGTCGTCGCAGCGCATGCGCGTCATCGTTGGGCACTGGGTTCGCCCTCGCGGAACTCCGTGTTCAGAGATAGCGCCGTTGACGCATACGCCAGTACATGCTAGCTCAGGTGCCGCGCCTCGAGCAATTGAGTTAAGAAGATACGTTGGATAAAATATAGACGTCATCCCTGTGTTGCTCTGCACCGGATGGGATACGGACGCGACCTGCCTGCTGTGCGCACCGTGTTTGGTGCACAACGCATCTTCGCCGGCGGATGCGGAACAGGGCAAGTTCTGCTCGAACACGGAGATATGATCACCGAGTCTGTTGATCCTCACGCCCGTACGTCTGTGCGAACCAGTTCGCGCGTTCTCCGCCAGAGGACGGGAAGGCTGCGTGGTACAAGTCGTGCATCCCTTGCGTTGGAGAGGGGGCTGCGCGACCCGCCTCCGGAAACGACGAGGCATGCGGTGGAGTCGGCGCGCGAGGTAGAGGCGGAAGGGGCCGTTCGCCGCCAACGGGAGCTTGGCTGTAGCCTGAGATGGAAGGCGATGAGTGATAAGACGGCGGCGGGAGGGGGAAGACGGTAGAGTCCGCTATAGATGACATGATATTTGCTTGCCAGAATCCAGTCGATCGAGGAGCGTCCTCGCTTTCGGTCTCTAAACCCGTTACTTGCGTGCCGCGTGGAAAGCACGTCGGTTGACGGACAGCCCGGGGAATGACGCGTCTGGTACGAGGAACCGGAACTGAGTCGGGGCGTGGTGACGAAACGATAGCTCGAGCGGTCGATGCGGGCGCGAGAGTTGATTGCTCTACGCTGAGACTCGAGATGATCTCTTGCGGCGATGTCTCGTCTCGCTCTGCGTGACGATCTCTAGTCAGGATGGATGATTTCTTCACGCCGAGAAGGGCGCGGATAACAACGAATGTAACTCACCTCTAGCGACCGGAATCCGGTGCCTCGGACTGGGGCCAGAACCAACAGCGCCATCGGCCTGCCGCTCATTCCCGTAGTACGAGATTCCGCGAAAGGCTCGTGACCGAATGAACATGCGACGCAAAACCACCGCGAAAAGTGCGACGCCGAGGAGAGCACCCACAACGATCCCTGCCGTTTGTGCGTGAGTGAGGGGTTGGTGTGAAAGAGATGGCGCATGGCCGGAAGGGCTGGACGAAGATAGGGAAGGAGTAGAGACTGTGACCGTCGAGCCCGGAGTGGCCGAGGTCGTCGCCGTCGTAAAGGGCACCAAGAGGATGGTAGAGGTGATCGTTATAACGGTAGTGTATTCTGTTGGTTCGTCTTGGGTCAACCAATGAGCTGGAAGGTTGGTGGCACCAGAGGCGTCGTTTTGATGAGAATCAGTTACGACCGTGGTCAAAATCTCCGTTGTGATCAACGTTCCGGTGGCGAGCGGGGCTCTTGACGCTGGATCCGTAGGCATTGGAGTCGCAGGCTCCGTATATGCCGTCTCCATTATGGTGCTGGAGTGGGTGCCGTGGGGCTCGGCTTCTGGCGGCCCAGTGCGGAACGGTAAGAAGGGGAAAGCGTCGCGGATACGAGTTCGCCCTCAAGAGGTGCTCTCGGACGAACTCCGAAGGGGTGTTAGAGAGGTCCGGGTATGTGTAATGCAAGATACCCAGGTAGAGTGACAGCGTCGATTACGAAATGCTGAGTGTGCGTGTAACGGTTGCGAGTTTCTGGGGTCGAGCTGAACACGGTATGTAGCCAAGAGGCGTCTCACCTTGACGAAGAAGATTATATAGTGGTACATCAAGACACTCCGTCGATGAGAAGACATTTGGGTGGACAAAGACAGTGTTGCGAGTTTGTTTAGTATGTGAGTTATCTCGGCGTATGCGGCACCTGCTCAAACGTAGGAGGACTCGGACTCAGCTCAGTGTCAGCACATTGACACCGTCGAGAAGCCAGGGTCCTACTCACAATCAATGAGCACATGGATGGCATCTGAGACGCTACAGAATATGATAGAGCGATATAGAGAATGATGTTAACGGTCAAGGCATAAGATAGCGAAAAAACTACGGGTCCGCGCTTGCACCGGTACACGGCGGCGCAACCGTCAGATGTGTAAGCATAGGCATTGTGTTAGTTTTACTGCTTGAGCCATCCTTCCAGATCCTCCCACCACTTCCTCCTCGCTCCTTTCCACGCGCTTACCCGCGCGTCCACACAACTCGTGCACCACCCAATGTCGCCCATCGTCTTCACCCGGTCGACCATCACGTCTACCTCCCGGAGAGGATCGGCGACATCCTCGACAACGTACTCCGTGAATGCGGCGCTCCACGCCGCGCGCCGCACCTCCCGCGCAACGAACAGCGTGCACGTCTCGCACATCCGCTCGCTCCCCGCCCCGGCGCCCCCATCAGCGCGGTGTTTAGGGGGCGTAAAGACCTCCCTGCGCCATGCCGTCTGCAGTCGGGCGCGAGCTTTGTAGAGCCGGAGTAGGGTGTTCTCGGGAGGGGGGAGAATGGAATGATCGGACGGGAGTTCGGCGCGAACCCGCGTGCGCGTGAAAGAGCGTGCGCGACGCAGGGCGCTTTCGCCGTCCTCTCCGGCTACGAGGAGCTCGTACAGAACGCGCTTGCGTACGCCTTCTATGTCGAGTCTGTATGATAGCGCAAAGACATTGACTGTCTGCGCGAGCGATGGCGTCGGACGGGTGCGAGTAGGGATGTTTGTTGGGGACCAGAGTTGGAGGAGACGCGCGGTGGTGGGTTTTAGGAGGATATCACAGCAAAGCAGAGTGGAGCTACGCAGGAGAGGGAGAACAACCTCCGGAGGGGCATCTTGTATGGGCGCTGTCCTATAGATGCAAGTACGTGATCAGTGAGAACCTTTGGAAGACAGAACCGGCACAGCTTACGAGGGGACATCTAGGTGTTGAAGAAAGACGGTGAAGTCATCCGAGGTTAGACCGTTAGGACCTTTGTGTGAATCGCAGCCATCAATTATGGTAACATCGCGCGCGCGCTTGCCTAGTTCCGTCAGAGATTCGTAGAATCCGTCGTGGAAGTACTTGGAGAATATTGCCAAGCGCGATTTGAAGAGCCTGAATGACATATCTTGTACACGTATGATGATGTTTCCGTCCGGATACCAGAACTGTGACGAGCGTCGACGGACCGTCCGGGATCGAATGAGCTTGGAGCGAGCAGGGCCTGCTTTATTGGTCTCGGAGGATAAAAACGAGCAGTCTGAATCTCTACACTACACCAGCGTGGATTGTGTAAGCATGATCTGGGCGTGTATGAGACAGCGAATGGGTATTCACCGCCCGTTTTCCCTCTGCTGCCTCGGATCTGCTGTAGGGTGGAGGCGTCTTCCTCTTGCTCTGTGATACGCTGCCTGGAACACTGTCAACACAGACATTAGCCGCAGTCCTGGTGCTGTTTGGGAGCATAGTAAGCACCGTAAGTAGTGGATTCGATGGGAGAAGTTCCATCAGCAAATTGGCTGCAAGCATACAACGCGTTATAGCGCCCTCCCGGGTATGGCGGTGCTCGGCCGGCGCTCAGCTGACGCCGCGGGGAATGACCGCACGCTGGTCATACATCGCAGGTCCACACGATTTATGACCAGACATCGCGGGTGTGGGTGTGGGATGGTCAATATCCAACGGGACTGATGTTGTATGATAGTGCAATGATAGTACTACAGCGTCTGGGCAGAATACATACCATACAATGACCAAATACGGCCTGTCACGGCCACTGCCCATGATGTATGGGGGTACCCGGAGTGCTCGAATGTTCAAGATTACATGTGAATGCTACACTGTGCTGTTTTTGCGTGGGGACACAGGGAGGAGCTGGGGCAAGGGTCGCAGCTAGAAGTCGGAGGCGAGGGCTGCGCCGCGGTCATGTGACGAACGCGCGGCGCGCGGCGCGCGCCGCGTCACTGCAAAAACTCGCGCGACGTCATCGCGTCATACAAGTGCCCTTTCCTCTGCCTTCGTCGCCCTCCTCTTCGCTCACGTCCTCGATCTCCAGCCTGCCTGAAGCCCTTTACCCTGACGCGTCCACTCTGCCCGCCCGCAAGTATATAAACATCCTCAAGTGCGCTCCACCCTTCCTTGACACTTTGCCTTCGCCCTTCATGAACGTCTTTTGCCCCAGCTGACCCCCGCCCTCCATCCCCCGGCTTCTCGCCGCCTCTCCCGCTGTGGCATTGCCTCTTTACCGTTCCCATGCAAAGTCTCCGTGGTACGTCAGCCCATTTCCCTGTTGACGAGTATGTGGACCCGTCCCTGATACCCGCTATTCACTTACCGGCCTCTGTCCTGTCAACGAGACGAGTGCTTGGCTAACAGACGCTTATCATGCTAGTTAGACTGTTTTGAGGGTAAACCGTGAGTTAAATTCTCTCTAGGTCGACTATATGCGTCGATAACACTCGCCGATATCCGTTCCCCCTCTTTGAATTCCTGCACGTCAGCGCTGGCTGCGCCTTCGGGCGTACTGGATGTGTCTCGGTGCGTCGCGATCGTACCCGCATCCTCCCCGCTGCCCACGCAACTGTTCGTGTGCTTGAAATGGCGCATATATGCCTAATGATTCATTCCCTTTCCGAGTGCTTCTCGAGCCTTGCCTCTACCGCTCGCGCGCACCATACAGGCTTTCTGCGCAAAACTAACTCACTAGATATCCATGTGCGTGCTCTGTCCCAACTGCCTTCACTCGTACACATGCTTACCTAGATCTATTTTTGCTGCTTCATCTTCGCTCACGTGAGTAGTGCTCAGCTTCAGCTCGGGGCTACCCCTCTCAATGGTGCGTCGTGCACATTTCCCTAGTGTCGTCTCAGCTAATTATCGTGGTGCATATCCTACATCGGACTACACTATACTCCGCGTTATACTTTAGAAACTGTGCGATGTTAACTCCGCCGGATATCCTGGTAAGTTTGTATGCGATTTCCGAGTACTCGCGTTCATTTCATTCCATACTTGCCAGGGCACGTTGTGCGGCGGGCGGTCCAAGCCCAGTGCGCGGACATGACCGACATCGCTCCCCGCAGTAGCGACCGCCCCAGGGCCCCGGAATATCCCACGTCGACCGTCGTGAACGTCGCTGCCGCCTTGGGCAACTCTGATTATGGGTTCGACGGTGAGCTCAGGGTCCTGGATCCTCCGCGCGACATCAACGAGGCGCTCATACTCCTTCCCGCGCATCATACCAGCGCGCTCGGGCGTGACTTGGCGTGGGGGCACTCCTCACCGCCGCTGAGAATGCGCTCCACTGCGACAAGGACGCCGAGCGCGCTGAGGTGTTTCGCTGCAGTGCCGGTATGCAGGTACTGGGCTACGGCGTTGCCCGGCGCTGTGCGAGCGCGGCTGGGGATCAGGTGGGGCATTGGTCGGAGGCGCTCCCTCATATTGTAATATAATGTTGCTTATATCATCGTGTTCTGTCTTACGGAAACCGTTAATATATCACTGTTTTTGAACTATGATAATCCGCGCCCCTCCCCATGGTCAATCAGCACCTAGGAATATACGGTGTCCTTTGGTGCCTGGTCACGTCAGGTTATAGTTGACCATTAATTGGTCGTACGAGCAGCTATAAATGGTCGCGCGCCGTCAAACAGCTCCTTGGGAATGGCAGCGCATGGCCATACAACCACTCAGATATGGTAGCGCGCGAGCATACCTGCACTCGCGTATGGCCGCAAACGGCCATACACCCACTGCAGAATGATAACGCACTGTCACACGCGCCGCGAGCAACGACAACACGCCGTCATACCGGCAGCGCGGTATGGCCGTCACACGATCATTCTGCCCGTGAAGTTCTCTAATAGATTGTATTGCTATACGAGAATCAGTAGAAGACCAAAGGCCGGCCACCATTCAACGTCTGTACATATGAAGTATTATAACGGCCTGCTCTATCTTACAACGAGTTACAAACCATCGCCAAACGTGCAGCCAATTTGCTGATGTCCGAACGTCCCAAACTCACCCATCGGGAGGATGGTCTCGCGAAACCGAGGCATCAGGTTCTGCAGCGTGCATCCCTGGAGGCTCAACACGGAGATTGGAATATATGTGTCCGTGGATATGGACTCAAATAAGTTATATCAGAGGGCCGAGGCTAAGTAATGCGTGGACAGCGTGCTGGCGCGGCGTGGTGACAGTGTGACACTGGACGATTGGGAATTGGCGCCCTCTGCGTGGCACCAGAACACGACGTGACTAAAGCACGTGCTCATGACGCTTCTCCTTTTTCGACGCGTTCGTCGTCGCGGCGTCGAATCTCGTGGCACTTGCTTGGTTCCTGTAGCGAAGACTCCACGACATGTTATTAAGCGTACTCTATCACCGGTCGCTACTCTCCGTCCATTAGCTGAACACACAGCACTGCCCCGGATGGCAACATCAGCAAGTTCTCGCTCGCCGCATCCCAGACTCGGACCTACTCTTGAAGTGACGACTTCGCGAGCTCCAGGACGAGCATCTGGCAGCAAGGCCGGTCCGCTGCACGAGATAATCTGGCAGCAAGGTGTTTTGAGTGAGTCTGTCTGAGGTATGCGCTAATGGCGTTCGAAGTAGATGGCGCCATCAGTATCCTTCTGGTCTGTTTCGTGGTAACTGAAGCTCGGGATCAGTACTGGGGCCCCTCATGGTGATCAGTTTACCCGAGGAGAGTATGTGGGACAGAACCTGTGCATCCATCTGCCTGCACCGTGGGGCGACTCAGATAACACTACGTGAAATTTCTTAAGTACTTCATAAGGAGTTCGAGATGCAACATATATCGGTAATGCCCAACCAGTACCGAGCCGCGACGAGTTGAGAATATTAATCAGGACTCTCGATACGCAGGAAGTATGTCAACCTCCCCAACTCGCTCCGCTACATGCGCACTGTGTCCAGCAGGAACGTCGAGAATATACTCTACTCTATAGGGAGACTGAGGTAAGTCCGAGCCCGAAGCGAGGATAGGAAGCTGGCCGACGCTGCTGTTGAAAGCGCCGCTATGCGGTCCGGCCCGTCCGGGCGGGCCACTCTCTCCGGACGGAGACGATAATGCGGCTGGGTACTGCCCCAACTTGGAGAGGGGAGGCGGGCTCGGCGATTGAGGAAGGGGCGGGAGAGGCCGCTCGGACTGAGGAGTGGGCGGTCCGGTTGCGGAAGGGGAAGAGTGGTAAGACGGCGGTGGGGCGGCGAAGATGGGAAGGCCACCGTCACGGCCGTCTGCCATCCGCATGTGAATGGAATGCGGCGCTTTACGTCCGGCACTTAGAGGTACGGGCGCGACGCCATCGTAAGTGCCCGGCGGGGCTGTGTCGGTCTGAGGCGAAGAGAGAGTCGCGAGCGTGGAGGAGGGAGGCGGGAAGACAGCGCTGCCTGTACTTGTTGAAGCGGTCTCGCGCGGCAATGTTGCGTTAACTTGCCCTGTGTAATGGCGTGTAGTCAGAATACGTGCAGCACGATTGATTGCGAGACAGCGGGGAGACAAGGTAGCGTTCAAGAACCGTTGAAACTCACCTCGAGCGGCCATCGTCAGCTGCGTTGAGGACGGGAAGGGCGAGACAACATCCCCCAACTTATTCTCCGGTTTACCGTATGTAAAGCCGCACAGGACGCCGGAGCCGAAGATGCCGCGTCGCAAAAGCAGCAAGAATAACGCAACCACGAAGATGACGCTAACGACTATCCCGGCAATCTGGGCATGAGTGAGTGAGTGATGTGAAGGGGCTGGGAAGTTGGCGGATGAAGAGAGAGAAGTGGGCGAGAGAGATGAAGTCGAATCACTGGTCGCAGACGGAGTGTTGACGCTATCCGTGGAATTTGGTAGGAGATTGGTGGATATGGGCGTCAAGAGAATGGTCGAGGTGATAATCGTGACGATGGTGAACACTGATGGCCCAAGCGATAAGCTCGCGCTGGCTTCGCTGGCAGAGAGAGCAAGGCTCGGAGTCTGCGTTACGACGGTGGTCAAAGTCTCGGTCGTTAGCGATGTTCCAGTTACGGAGAGTGGGATTGTTGGTGATGCCGGCTGCGTGGTGGTCGAGGACGTTCCTGACGAAGTCAATGGAAAGGAAGTCGGTAGAACGGACGCAGCGAGATCCGCATTCAATGCTTCACGGGGGAGAGTGAACTCCCCGGAGATCCCTCGTAAAACCTTGGTCTTCATGGGTATTCCACCACTGGCGGACGCCGTTTAGCGTTGTTTGGGGCGTAACAAACTGGCAACGAAGTGTTTAAGAGCGACGGAATACGAGAACGGCGGGCATGAATGTGGCCAGAGGACAGGTCAGCGAAAGGAGAAGTGGACGACTCACCGTCGTGAGGGGAGTCAAATCACGGAGGTATCGCGGGACTCCCAGAGACCTGGAGCCTCTCCGAATGCCAAGCGCGGGCTAACAATTTGCATCGGTACTTGCTGGCGGTATCTCATTGTCAGCTGAACTCCGATCTCAGTCGCGCTTCGAGTTGTATGGAGTGAGAGGTTAGCTTGTGACAATCAAAAACTGGACAGATGGCATCCGACACGTGAAGCATTAATGTGAGAAAGTGGCGGAATGCGAGCATGCCTAGGCATGGTTCTTGATGGAGAGAGGATGAAAATTTGGACGTGAACGCTCGAGCTTCTCAAGAAGCGCCTAAACCAGTGCAGGCAGGCGCCGTCGAGACTCGACCCGGTTGTTGGCGTCGGCAGTCTGTGTGTCTCGGGATTACAACATAGTGAGACGCTTACACCTTTATAGCGACAGCCATTCGTCCAAGTCCTTCCACCATTTCCTCCTCGCCTCCTCCCACGCGTCTACACGCTCTTCTACGCAGCTCGCGCACCATCTATCGCCCATCGCCTTGACGCGGTCGACCATCGCATCCACCTCGCGGAGCGGATCGGCCACCTCCTCGACGACGTACTGCGCGAAGGCAGCGCACCACGTCGCTCGCCGCTCCTCGTGCGCGACAAACCGCGTACACGTCTTGCACGCCCGCTCGCCGGCACTCTCGTTTCCGCCCGCGCCATCTGCCGCGTCCTTGGGCGGCTTGGGGGGCGTGAGGACCTGTTTGCGCCACGCCGCTTGGAGGCGCGCGCGAGCATTGCAGAGCAGGAGCAGCGTGGCCTCGTGCTTGGGAATCGAAACACCGCACGAGAAGGAACGCACGAGACGCAAGGGGCGCACGCAATCCTCCCTGGCAACGAGGAGCTCGTACAAGGAGTATTTGCGCACATCGACCGACTGCAGCGTGTACGAGAGCGAGAAGATGTCGACAGTTTGCGCGATCGTGAGCGAAGTTGGGCGAGCGCGGGTGGGGAGTTCTGCGCCAGACAAGAGGTGACGAAGACGCTCGGCCGCGGGCCTGAGCACGACGTCGCACTCGAGCAGAGCAGAGCTCCGCAGGAGTGAGAGAACGATATCGAGAGTAGCTTCCTGTACGGGCTTTGGCCTTCAGACGACAAAATCAGGTCAGTGAGGTTCGCCTAGAAGATGGAAGGAATACGGCTCACATAGGGACCTCAAGGTATTCGAGTAAGACAGTGAAGTCGTCCGCAGTCAGACCGTCAGGGCCAGTGTATGAATCCACCGTGGAGGGGTTCTTCTTACGCTTTCCTAGATTCTGACGAACCTCAGAGAAACGTTCCTCGAAGTACTGCGAGTATGTGGCGAGGCGCGATTTGAGGAGCTTGCACTGTAAATCTTGTACTCGTATAACCACGTTCCCGTCAGGATACCAGAACTGTGACGAGCGCCTGATGGCCGATGGTAGCTTGGGCTTTCTAGCAGTAGCGGGGCCCGCTCTTGTACCTCTAGGTCGCCTGGAATCGGGTGAGGATGCTGCCGACAACTCCTCTACGCGCTGGTGAGCGCGGGTCGTGGGGCATTTTAGCTTCAGAGGCACTAGTGCGACAGAACAGATGCACGCTCACCACCCGTTTGCCTTCCGATCTGTCCAATCCTGCAGGTGGCGAGGGTGTCTTCCGCTTCTGTATTGCACTACTGGAGGCGGCATTTCCTGCTTCATCAGTCTGAGTGTGTTGCGACTGCTCAATGATCAACCGCAAAGTAAGCGCGAGTACAATTCCGCATCGCCGAAGGCGGCTCTACCTAGTACTTACTTACCGTTGGGTGTGTCCCGACCGACTCGTGCTCAATCTCAGCGGCGGGATATAGTCGTCATCGCCGTCATCATCATCTTCCGAGGAGCCGTGGATAGGAAACAAAAGCCCAACCGGACCCGGCGGCGATAATGGAGGCGAAGACATGGATTAGGCGGGCAACGCACGATAGGCGATTAAGGTTGGCGCGCCAGACGGACGACGCGCGAGAAGATCGATGCAAATACGCACAAACAGCGCGTCGGTGGCGTTCCCTGCACCGTGTGACATTGTACAATGCTTGCGTGCACACTCAGGCTGCACAGTCGGCATGACAGTCCATGAGTTGGATTGAGGTCTATCACAGGCAGCAGAGCTTCAAGCAGGCTAGAGTGCGGAGGCGCACCGTAGCCCCTTACGGCTCGCGGCCGGGGGTTCAACATGACGTCGACTTCAAGGTGATTCTCAGCATGGCACTCAACTCATCGGCCGGGCAGTACGTGGGCGGATATTGCAGGAGCAGAGGGAGAAAGGAAGGCGAGGAGAGCGCCCTGCTGTGTGCGACGCGGTACGATGCCGAGTCGGACGGACCGTCGCCCGCGAGCGGACTCGACCTCTTAGATCTGAACGTTCAGCGCTTGCTGTCCGGCTCCCTTCTCCATCATCGCTTCCTCCTCTTCCTCTTCCTCCTCTTCTTCCTCCTCCTCCTCCTCCTCCTCCTCCTTGTCAGACTGCACGCGTAATGTTAGACATCTAGCAGATTGCGCAATGAAGCCATTTCAACGGCCACTAGCCCACGAGGAATCTCGGGGACACGGCCTCGTTTGTCGCATCCGGCTCTGTGACCATCTTCCTCGATACCGCCCAAGACCAGCATATATCGTCGTCGTCGACGGCCATCGGCGTTAGCAATCTAACACGGTTGAGGCATGCAAAAGAACGTACCGTGGAGGTGTCGTTAGAAACAGGACAGGGCCGGATGGACAAGGGAGGTAACTATGTGGTGATTCTGAAGGCCCCGAGCTTCCGGTGGGATGACGTCTTTCGGTTGGCCGTCGGGTTATTCTCTGCGCGATGTCTAATCACCATTTGGTTGCATGTAGCCTGTGAGTCTTCTTTGAGCCTTACCAACTCTCCGGCCGGGCTTTGTGCTCCCAGCCTATGCTCCTTCTCTCCCGGCTCTCTCGTTTACCCTCCTTCCGCGCAGTCTTCGCGCGTCGCGCACTTATATCTACCCTATCGCGTCGGTGCCAAAGCACACTCGCCCATCCATCCATCGCAAGCCTTCGCACCCAACACTTGCTCGCGATGCCCGGCCTCCTCCTCGTCCTCAGCGAGCCCGGCCCCGACTTCTCCTACGACGAGTTCAACGACTGGTACGATAACGAGCACATCCCCCTCCGCGTCCCCATCCCCTCCTTCCTCTCCTGGTCCCGCTGGGTCGCCACAGACGGCAAGACCCCCACCTATGCTGCCCTCTACGACCTCACTGACCCCGATGCCGTCAACCAACCCCCCTACTCGACCCTCACCGACACCCGCTCCGAGCGCGAGAAGGACATCTTCGCACGCGCTGCGCTCATCGGCCGCCGGATCTACACCTCCCTCCCCATCGCCGTGCCCCCCACAGCTGGGGCCGCGTACGACCCCACGAAGCCAGGCACGTACCTCACGCTCCTCTCCGCGAACGTGCCGGCAGAGCTGGAGGCGGAGTTCAACAAGTGGTACGACGAGGAGCACGTCGTGTTGTTCTCTGCGCTGCCCGAGTGGGTGCGTACGACGCGCTATGTGCTCGCGGACTCTGGCGCGCTTGGGGCGGACGAGGGGTTGAAGGCAAAGGCGGGCAAGCCTGCAAAGTATTTGGCGCTACACGAGTGGACGGATGAGGGCGTGAGGGACACGGATGCGTTCAAGGCCACTATCGTGACGCCCTGGGCGCAGCGCGTGCTCGGCTCCGCGACGGACATGGAGATCAGGACGTTCAAGCTGATGAGGACGTGGACGAGGGACCAAGAGCGTAGTGAGTTCTGTCTGTGCGTGTAATCGAAGTCGGTGCTGACTCGGGAGCAGTCGAGTCTTCGTCGGGAATCCGTGCGGCCAGGATGTAACGTGAATCATGTATTGCAGAGAAGTATCTTCAATTTATGTATCATTCGTACGCTCTACTCTAGATCCTTCGCTATGTGAAAGTTGTCGGAGCACAACACCACGTCCCTTAGCGTGTTCGTCATCTCCGAAGCTCCGAGAGGACCCTCGAACAGCGTGAGCACGCAAGACGGCGATTATTTTAGATCTAGGAAGATCGTCATGAAAGTCTAGCGCACGTTGGCCGTCCAAGGCAGCTCTCCACGAAAATCTCGCGGGAGGAAGCACAAGCGTATTATCATGGTCGACGTATCGCTCACATGTCGGGTATGCACACAGACGGCAACAACGTTCTTCTACATTCTCCGTTCGCGCCTTCACAGCGTACGCGGGAGCCACTCGTCCAACCCGCCCCACCACTTGTCGCGCGCAACGGGTCACGCGTCTCTTCAGCCACGAAGTTGGCGAACGTGCCGCACCACGCGGCCTTGACGATATGAGCGTCGTGCACGGAGGCAAGCCTAGGTATAGCCTTCCCTCTGTGCAGGCGTTCTTGGAGAGCGATTTGACGTTCTCGGCGCGTACGTCCGCCCAGAACGTGTCCTTCGCGAGGAGCCCATAGAGCATCCGCTTGAAGGTCCCAGTCAGTTTCAGGTCCTTCATATCTCCAGTTACGGATAGGGGTGTCTTTGTGGAGAGCATTGTTTGACGAGAGGTGGGGAGCAACACTGAGGACTGTCGCTTACCGAGCTGATCGAGCTGGAGAGCCTTGTAGATGCGCGGAAATGTCTTACTGATCATTCGTCTGTCCCGAGAAGCGGGGTTCCTGAGGAAAATAACAAGGCGTTGCAAACCCAGTGTGAGGAAAAAGAGTTGCCTTCGAGGCGTTTGAATTGCCAGGTCTCGGAGGTCGCGGTTGTGAAGAGAGCTGCCGAGGACCGGACAGCCTCTTCTACCAAACATTCACAAACAACGCGTCTGTGGCAGACGACCTCCGGATGTGCGCCTCCTTGTCCAATTCCGCTTCGAGTTCGTCGACCGCGACGTGGGCCACTGTGGCACGTCCTTTGGCTCCTTTCACTCTCCCATTTACTCCCTTGTCTTGTACACACGCACAAACTCCCGACGTCGGTGTTTTCTGAGTCCTGAGGCGCGGCAATGCTTCCGACTCCCGATGTGGAGAGCAACCCGTCGAAGTTGATGCCAGCTAGCGACCGTCCCCGGAGCATTCCTACTACAACGAGTCCTCCACAAGGAAGAACTTCGAACAAAGCTGAGGAATCCCGTTCCTCTCAAGAACGTGCATCAGACCCGTTGATTAACACTGATCATTCGTTCGGTGAGGGTCAACATTGTTGACGATAATGGTCTGGCATTGAGTCCGAATGCGTCAGCGGACACCTTACATCTGCTCGGAAAAATTGACGACGAATTGGCCAAAGCCAAGTCGCTTTTTTTACCACTTTCCATACCTGATCCGTTGAAACGGGTAAGGTAGTACACTAGAGAATTTTTCTGAACTGTACCATTAACCTGTGATGGTACAGCGGGCCCCTGACCAAACAACACCGTCGAAACAGCCTAAAATCCGCAAAACGAAGACTCCATCGGAAAGCTACCGCGACTTATTGAATTTGTTTGAACCCGATGCTGGTCTCGTCGAAACCTTGCTCCACTCGATGGCGGCCACGGCAACGGTGGAGGATTTACCGGAAGTCTACCAGTGTTCAAAGGACTTCTGGTACCCTGATGGAAATGTTATTATCCAGTCCGGACCGGTGCATTTCAAGCTACTACGATCTCGATTCGAAGACCAGTCGGGAACCTTCTAAGCCATGCGAACAGATGCGCGTTGGACGCATCCAATGATGAAGATGGTGGACGGTTGCTTTGTGTACGACTTCACGAATATAGTCACGCCCCGCGAGCTCACGGAACTCCTCAAGTATCTCGAAGGACCTAGGTGCGCAGTTATTGGTGGGAACGTTCTGTCTTCTTATCTCGTGTGGCTCAGGTCACACCTCATTCCGATCGCGTCGCTTGACGAGGCATTCTCCCTTGTTCGCACCTCTCAGAAACTCGACTGCCTGACTATCGGACATCTGGCAGCAGAACGAATCAAGACTCTTTTGTCTTCCTCTACACCCCCGACACGCACTATGCCCCCGATTTCGCTCTCTGATGCGGTCCAGATCATCAAGTATTCTCCCAAGCCAGGTCCTTACGACATATCACCCGCCTTCAAGCGGGTATGGTACGACATCCTCGCCCACCCTGGATTCTGGGGTGACAGCCAACCTATAATGCGGCGGTCGCTGTCAGCAGATCAGCTCAACTCGCTCTATATTGCTCGATCCCGTCTGCAGGTGGCGTGGCGCTCGCAACTCCTCGCGGCCCCAAAAGCAGACGCGGATGCTGCGGCAGGAGGACAGCCCTGCAAGACCTGTATTGCACACACATGGAGGGACGACAGGCGCGCAGCGTGGTGCGGGACGTTCATGGAGTTCGTGAAGGACGAGGTGGCGGACCCGCTACGTGAGATCGATGTGGTGATTGAGCGAATCAAAGCGGTGGAGGCGACGTGGTGCCCGAGCTGTGTAGATGAACGCATCAAGGCGTGGGAGGCAGCTAGGACGCGATGGTGGAAGGTGCTGGACGGATGGTTGGGTCTTCGTGAATCGGATACTAAGTAGTTACATGGCGTTGAGACTTGTTGCACGGCGACGAATGAAGGATTTTCTGCTCGTATTGCGTCGTGATGGGAGATCACATGGGTGTCCTTTCAACCAGCTTCATGCATACACGACAATGTCATACGAAAATGTACTACTTAGCACGCGGATATCCCCAACCACTCGTCCAGCTCTGCCCACCACCGCTCACGCGCGACCTCCCACGCATGCACACGCTCGTCCACACAGCTCGCGCACCACTGGTCCTCTATCTTCCTAATCCGCGCAAGCATCGCGTCCACTTCGCGGATGGGGTCGCCCACCTCGTCCGCCGCATACGCCGCCCCGAACGCGCCGCACCAGCCCGCCGCGCGCTCGTCGCGCCACGCGAAGCGCAGGCACGTCTTGCACGGCTGCCCGCCCGCCGCGGCGTCCGCGCACGGCTTGGGCGGCGTCAGCACCAGCCGGCGCCACGCGGCTTGGAGGCGGAGGCGCGCGTTGACGAGCGATGGAAGGAGGGAAAGGAGCAGGACGGGGTCCAGGTTTGAGGACGCGGCCGTGGTCATTGTCGACGTGGCGGTGCTGTCTGTCCCCAGCGCGGCGGCCCAGAAGTCGGAGCTGACGAGGATGTCGTACAGCGCGCGCTTGCGGACGTCGGACATGCGGAGCGTCTCGGAGAGCGCGAGGGCTTGGAGGGTGTCGGGTAGAGGAAGTGAGGGGTCGGAACGTGTTGGCGGGCGCGTGGACGACAGGAGCCTACGGACACGCGCCTTCGCGAGGTCGAAGATGACTGCGCTTGCTAGGATGTGGGATGTGCGCAAGAGGGAGAGGGCGACGTGTGCAGAGGCTTCCTGAATGGGATGCTCACTGCAGATCTGAATGAGCACGCGTCGAATGTTGCGAAGCGAGAAACACTCACGCTGGAAGGTCCAAGTATCTCATGAACGCCGTGAAGTCATCCGCTGACAGCTCTGAAGGCGCCATATACAGTCGTTTGGGGCCTTGCTCGTGGAAGATGGTCTTGAGGCGGAGGCAATGCTGTTCGAGGCGCGACTTGAACAGTTTGAAGTAGTAGTTCTCGACCTTAATCACCACGTTCCCGTCTTTGTACCAGAACTCTGGCGAAGGAACCACCATGGGCGGTGGAAAATCCACACAGGCTCCATCACGTTCAGGAGAGGCAGCGTCTGGAGGAGCGAAATCGTAATTCGCGTCCTGTAAAGCGAACAGTATGAGCAACTTGAGACTGAGCCAACCACAGCGAATCTCACGTGGGGATGTGGAGAAGCCGCCTTGACTATTCTATGTCCGCTCTCTATCACGTTTGACGGCGATTTCGAACGCTCTGAACGAGCATTACTACCACTGCCCTGGGGAGTGGCGTGCTGAAGGCTGGGATCAGAAAGGATAGGGGTATGGATGTCCAGAGACGACTGACATATTCGCGAGAGCCTGACGTTGATAGCCCGCCCTTATCTGAGAACCGAGGCCCATTCCCCGAAGACGGCAAGGTGCGTTCCTGTGGCCCATGACCGTCCACAGAACCAGACGCCGACAGAGGGTGGAATATAAAGACATCTTGTCGCGCGCCGTTGGCGTGGCGGTCTTTCTTCCTGGACCGCCGTACGATGGCCGCCGGCGCAACTTTCGACGGAGATGCTTCCCCGGGCTGATCACCAGGACCTTCAACATGTGCGTCGCCCGATCGAACGTGGATGTCTCGTCGTTTAGACCGCTCGCTTTGCGCTGGGGTATCTCCTCCAGCTCGAGTCGAGTCACAACTCTGCAGTGGTACATCTTCGTCATGACGAGTGCATACGAATGGAGAACAGAACGTACGCGTTTCAAGGGACGATGTTTGTTGCGAGCGGGGGTCTGTAAAGAGTCTTCGCCTCTTCCGTGAACTGGGTGGTCGGACATTCTGCTAGTATGGACATATCAGTAGGGCACTCTCAGAGATGAGAGGAATCGAGGACTCACGGGGTAGAATGCGAAGTCGAGTTACTGTCCACACAGAGCACGCAGAGGCTGACTGGTCGCTAACCAGTCGCCCCCACCGGATATGGCGATGACGCTGAGGTGGAGAGAGTTAGCGACGGCAAACAAACTAGCAACGCGAAAGCAGAACCTACGCAAGAAGAGGGGTACCAATTCCCAATCTGCTAGCCGATATCGTACCAGGGTCCAGAAGAGAGCAGCGACAACACGTCATGCCCTGCTCACAGAGCCCGCATGACCAACTCACAGCTAATTGCAACCTGCGTCCCTTGTCTAGCTGCTCCGACTTACCCCGTCCGCCTCCTCCGGCTGGTTCACGCGCTCGTGGACGCCTTCCTTACCCCACTGCGATGGTCCCCGAATCAAGCTAGCTCGCCGTGCCCCAATCCAAGGCGACAGCACACGGGGCACCATGCCTCGTCGCTGTCAGCTTCGTTCGCCACTCTGACCGAGAGGAGCCCCTTAAATTAGCGGGGGAAACGGGGAGAGCGTACGTCGGGGCTAGCTGAGTGCGTCTGCGTATCAGTAGTGCATCGGATAGCTTCAGAACGGCACTACCCGCGCTTGAGGCCTTCCACGCGCCGACCTTGAGCTTTCCGCAGCACGAAAGCGCGGTGTGATTGTATGGCGGCCCCGTTGGCATCTGGCAACGTCACGCTGAGCTAGAAGGACTCGCGCGGTCTCTGAAGCGCATCATCACGGACGCCAAGGCCGCCTGCTGGAGAAAGCACCTCAGCATGCACACATTTGACAGGAAGTGGTGACTTAGGTTACGTACATGCAAAATGATCTTGCGGGGAGGAGGTAGGAGGTCGTCGGTTGGTTTGGAGCAACGTCTACATTGCCGCGCTTCTAGGTTTGTTCCAAGTTTGGAGCACCCATATGCGTATGAAGCTCGGATAATACTTGATTTATACGTACCTCAATTCGAGTTCTTGTTAGTACGTACCGCGTTGTCGTGATTAGACTCCTTAGAGGCGTTCATGAAGTATTGCATTTCACCGGTAAGCAGCGCCACCCGGAGAAGTTGCCCAACTAAGCTTCAGCCCCTTGATAGTCTCCCACGAGAGTCACACTGGCAGGAAAAGGAGTCAGAGAAAGTAAGGACGGTAGATGGACAGTCACATTCACGGCTGAGCCGCGGACAAGGATAGGCGCTCGAAGCTGGCGGAGGAGGGACGCCGTCCGGATTTGGGAGGGAGGCCACGTGGCGACGGGACCGGCGAGCGGCTGAGGATTTGTTGATAGGTCGCTCGTCCAGCACCGTCCATCGCCCATCCCCCTCAAGCCCCTCACCCGGCCCCTCAAAACTATTCCAATGGTCAGTATTGCATCTGTGTCGGCCGTCTTCGCCGCTCCAGGTGTTTTCGTGCGCAACGACGGGCGAAATAGCGGTGGATGGCAAGACGGTCGTCTGGATGTACCCTCTGGCTCGACTCGCTCGCTCACACTTTGGCGAACTCCTGCCCTCTCTAGGCCTCCACGGAACTCGCCGCGACCTACGCCGCCCTCATCCTTGCCGACGATGGCATTGAAATCACCGTCAGTTTCCCTGCTACGCTCACAAACTCGCGTATCTCGTACTGACGAGCGCCTGGTGCAGTCCGACAAAATCCTCGCGCTGACCGGTGCGGCGAACGTCGAGCTCGAGCCCATCTGGGCAACCCTCCTCGCTAAGGCTCTCGAGGGCAAGGACGTCAAGGAGCTCCTCTCCAACGTCGGTGCGGGTGGTGCCGGCCCCGCTGCGGCGGCAGCACCAGCTGCTGGCGGCGCCGCGGCGGCGGGTGATGCGCCCAAGGAGGAGGAGAAGGAAGAGGAGAAGGAGGAGTCTGACGATGACATGGTGCGTTCCTTGACTCGTCTATCTCGTATCGCGTCGCTCACGACTCGGTCCATAACAGGGCTTCGGTCTCTTCGACTAAGCGTTATTCTGCTCCGTATATCGCTCTGGTGTCTTTCGTCGTACTGCATAGCATCTTCGCACGCTCCCACTATCCTCACTGCGTTGTATTATCCTTGTCACGCTTACTGCGCATGCCAAAAATCTGAAAACACCACGAGCGAGATGCGTGTGAGCCTGTTGCACGGTCAACAACCGTCGATCCGAGAAGGTGCGCCCCGATACGCATGCGATAGCTGGAGCCGAGCGCCAGACGTATGGGCGCAGCTGGCGGTCGGCATTATAGAGGCGGACAAGATGAGTAGCACTATTGCGTCAAGAAGGTATGCTTCGCGACCGACGACACCGAGTATCCGGCGCGGGCCCTATTGTACACGCTTGTTCGAGCTTCGTTCTGGCGATCCCCCATACTACGAACAGACCCGCTGAGATCCTTCAAGCAGCCTTCTTCGGACTTGGGTTCGGAAGTCATGAGCGTCCGCTCCGGCGCTGGGAAAGACAGATCCGTACCTCGCTGATCGCCTCGACCCCGGCGGCACAGGCACGTACTCGCATGGCTCCCCGGCGCGCTCGCAGCGAGTACACATTGGCCGCCGGCCGTCGCACTTGCGCTTGCTCGCTGTTGGAGGGTGGTTATCCAAACCCGTCAGTTCCCCTAACACGCCACCCCACACGTGGTAAGTATTGCACCCACCCCGACACGTGGAACACGCTACTGGCGTCCGCGGTCGACGCATCTTCTTCGCGGGCGGGACTTTGGAAGGTTCCCCGGCGCCGCCGCTGGACGCGTCGAGGCTACGTTTGGGGGGCGAAGCGCTACGCTGACGGTAACGCAATATCATATAGTGCCTGCCGGTCTTCAAAGATTCTTACCTCACTACTCATAGGTCTTCAAATGATCTGTAGAGATCGCTACAAGAAGGCGTAATGTCTGGAACTGGTGGAAAACCAGCGAGGAAGAATGAAGAAGATGTAGGACCGTGTTTCAGGACCGTGTTTCGCAGATCCGTAGAGGGCTACACGACGACCACCGCCAACGCGGCCCCCTTAATACTTGTCGAGGTACTCCCTCCAAATATTTGGTACGTCCGACATTTCGGAGGCCGAGAAAGACGATATGACCTTAGAGAGAGGCGGGCCAGAGTTAGCCCATCTCTGAAAGAAACAAAATTGCCTCGCGCGGGCGCAAGGAGGTCTCCCCGTGTACATCCCCGCCGGCGTTGACGGGCATGGATGCCACCCCAGGAATTAAGGAGGTGGCCACTGCGGTCTGGCGCGCGCAGATCTTCGTGCTAGACGGCCGCGTGACCTTCCAGATGGCATTTGGTGGGAGGCATCGCTAGCGTGTCTGGGAGAGAGAATGCTGTGAAATGGGCAGTATGTAATTACAAGGTGGTTTGGCTCAGGGCGGACGTACGGGGTGCTCACTTTGTGTCTCGCTCTGGCTTATCGTGCAGGGTTGCGACTTCGCAAGAACCTCAGGGACGGTGGACTTCGCGTAACAGTGTCGCCGCGTTATCGACCTCAAGGTACCGGGGGTAAGGCATGTTCCTCACTGTCATTCATTCCGAGTCGTCGTGAACACGTCATAGCTTATACAGACAAACCTTGTTCGCTCTTGCCGCGTCTAGTTGCAAGCCGCGAAGCGAGAAACGAGCCTACCACCTCGGGTACGGCGTTTTCGCATAGGGATTCCTGCCCGCGCTGGCCATCTTGATCCTGACAGTCCTATACGTCTTTATGGAGATCAGCATCCGCGCGGCGAGTTGACCGGACATTCTAGAGCGTTCCGAGTCGTTCGCAGCTCCCAGGCCGCCGTCATCGGGTATCATCATTCTGGCTTCGCGCAACCCTTGATCTTAGGTGGGTAGTTAGTATGGCAAGAACGGAGCTAAGATATACGCACTGTGCCTTGTCGCGGGCCGCGACCTCGGCGGAGCTGGCAAGTATGCGCAGAGCTCACCGGCACCCTCGCATCGGAAGCTCATCCGGCGGCGCCCGTTACACTTGCGTCTACTACAGATTAGATTTTTCGGAGGGCAATAAGAAGCCGATTGCCCATTGATGGAGTAGGTGGGCGTACCGCAGCGTGTCAAGCAGGCGGCTAACATCCTTTGTGGGAGGGCAGCGTTCTTCTTTTGCGAGTGTTTCGACGGCTTGTCGAGAAATCCGAGGGAGCTGCGGCTGCGTTGATGGCCTATGAAGTTCGTTTGCATCCCCAAAACTGTGCAAGTTGCAGTGAATACGAGTTACCTCGCTGCTCACGATCAGGTTGAGCGTGGCTACCTTTCCAGCACCCGACGGGGTCTTATAACGACGAGGAGTCACAGACAACGTCGAGCAAGTGGAATCCAAAGGCGTATTACGGCAGCGATGCGCAACGCATCTCATGTCGGCCCGGTGCGTCGTACTACGCAATCCAATGCATCTGGAGAAGGGTTTGGGGCATCACGAATGGTAAGTAGGACGCCTCTTCAGACGGATGAAGCCGACGGACCTAGTTCTACCGAACACCCTTGACGCTGTACACAACGCGTGACCACTGCGGAAAACGACGAAGGCTACAAAACTTCGCTAGTATCTCCGCGAAGCTTCAAGCTCCAATGAATGGTCGATGCGCGAGTGGAAACCAGAGGCAGATCCGTAGCCAAACCGGTCCTCGCACCTCTTGGAGCATGCGAGACCCTGGGAGCTTCATATGGCTGTAAGTGGCCGGCGAACAACTGACTAGGGCATGCAATAGACCCGATGCAGTAAATATCTTGCGCTCACCCCCAGTCGCCCTGCCATAGTTGAGCCGACTGCCACACGTGTTCCGTGGCGCAACAACAGAGCGGTCTGCAATACAAACGTCTGGCACTCCACAGCATCCATCTACTGAAGCACAATGAGAGCCACGCGGAATCACGAAGCGGTAAGTCCGGGTACCTTAGGCCGCTGCGTTTGGTGTAGGGCCTACGCCTAAAGAAGTTCAGTCACACCGCCGGGCCGCAGGTCAAACATGAGCCTCACTGGACTGCTAGATGTTTTCCCTGAGGCGTACATCATTCTCGGGAAAGCATCCAGTTGAATCAAACTCGACTAGAGTCTCGCCGTCACTGCGATCGGCTGAGTCCTGGACGCGAGTAAAGTTGTATGCAGGAAGTTCAGGCTGAAGCCTGTCAGCGCTCCGGAATCGGCGGATCCGTAACTGTCGGAGTTTGAGTAAAATGTGACAATAAGTCACGTGCATGGATCACAACGCGTGCGAGCGCCGCGCCGCCAAAGGTCGCGTTGACCTGAGCTCGCACCGTCCTACATCATCCCAGCGATACCATTCAGGCGTGAGCCTACCATTATACGTGTTCAATACGCCGGCCTCTTACACGCTTGCTGTACGGACTGGGACTCGTAGTACGGCCCTCGACGTTAAACAGAACTCCGAGCCATTACTAGTACCCAGCCCAGGCCAGACCATGACGACAAACCCGTTTGAGAGTTTGAAGAGGGTACGTGGCGTTCAGCAGCCTCTATGGCCCGCGTTTCGTCCTGTGTCTGCGTATTTGCTCAATATATGCGCACTTTACATCCTCTAGTCTGCTTCGCACGACACATCTTCTATGTCGTCTCTCCCACCTGCCAAACGTGCCAAGCCAACCCGCAGTGATCTTCCCCCAGGTGGACGGCGGGGCGAAGTCTGGTACGAGGATGGGAATGTGGTCGTCAAGGTTGGATCGACGTACTTCAAGCTCCACCGGTCTCGCCTCTCCAAGCACTACGGCTATTTTGCGAAACTCCTCAACGATCCTGCCACGAATTCTCAGTCTACCGATTCAGGTTCAGACTCGACGGACTCGGCGGATGAAGCTGAAGCCGATTCGAAGCTTCGGGTTGTTCGCAAGTCGCCCACTCATTCCCGTGCTACGCCGGAGGCGATCGTCAGTGAATGCCCGATATACGAGCTCGAAGATGTGCGCGTGGCGGACTTCACTAGGTTGTTGAATATCGTGGAGTCATGTCTGTGAGTTTTTCGTCCATGATCTGTTCCATCCCCTTCATTGTTTGCCGTCAGCGACCACTCGCCAGCTACGAGCCTTTCTTCGAGCGCTGCCCTTAGCTTATACCGTGCTGCACACCGTCTTTCGTGCACGGCTGTTGAGCGCCAGGCTCGGGCGAGGATTGTCAAATTATGGTCCTTGAAAACCAACCTTCCCCGACACGACTCTGACAAGCCGCCGACACTCAAGGTTGCCCTCGAGCTCTACGAAGTGTCACAACACTATAACGTTCCCGAGATCGACAGACGTATCCGATATGAGCTCCTCATCAATGAACAGCTCTGGGCCGCCGTTTCCTTCGGCTCCGGCCTACGCGACACGGTCAGACTCGATGACGCCACCCTCCGGAAACTGTACAAGCAGCGACAGGAGCTTCGGACGTTGTGGCGCGCGCTCGTTGTCAACGGACCGAAGATTGAGCGAGGTTCCGGGAGAGAAGATTGCCCTGAAGGCAGCGACTGCCACCGGTTCCAGGAGCAGTGGCGTAGTCGGTTTCTCGGCTCTAGCTTGGACGTGTTGGAGGTGCAGGTCGCCGACCCAATTCGTAACTGTCAGCGCATGATACAACAAGTGACCCACTGGTTCAACATATGCCAACTGTGCCGAAAGGGGATGTTGGCGGCATTATCGAGTGCTCGTTTAGAATGGTGGCGGCTTCTCGACCGGCCAAACTGAACCGATTTGGAGATGCATTGTAGACGGGCCGTTATACTACCAACTTTTAATACATTGATGTTTCGTTGGCTCCCTGGCATTGCGAACTAGTAGGAGACAAGGAGGTAAAATTACGTAGGTACACATCCATGGGCTGCTCGCTCGGCGTTGAACCTGGACGACGTCAACTAACTAGTGCCACCGATCCTTCAGACGCCGGGTCCACGCCAGTAGTAGTCGCGCGACCGACCGCTCGGTGGGACGGCAGGGTCTGGGTTGTACTTCTTCCTCTGTGCAGCGACAGAGAGGGGAAGGTCGAAGTCGACGAGCGCGCCCTCGACGGTGCCATCGGGGCGCTTGAGCATGATGATCGTATTGTTATTGATGTTCCCGTGTAGGATCCCGGCGTCCTCGTAGAGATGTTGGTGCGCTGCGCGGACACGGCATCGAGTGGTCAACAGAGAGAAAGGCGGGGCAAGTTTGCATAAAGTGAACGCACCACGAACGGCATCGGCCATCACCATGACGAGCTGGCGCGAGTTGGTGAACTCGCAAAGAGACTTGGTTTCGACCTCGCGCAGCCGACTGGGACGCTTGGGTGCGGGCCGAGAGTCGGTAGGAGCACCGCTGCCTGGCGCGGGCTGGGCAGGGGTATCCGTGGACGGTGTCTGGGAGGCGGGCATGGTGGTGGTCGATGAAAGAGAGGTGGTCGGCCTGCGCGCGCTTGCCTGTCTTATTGAACGTCGCGCGCAAGGCGCATGCCCATTGTTCGTCGCGTGACGTCATAGACAACTTCCGGACCGTGCGCGTTCACTTCCGCCGACCGACGATCCGCAAAGTTCAAACCGACCTTGAGTCCTTCGGGGCTAGGAGCTTGGGATTAAGAGAGTTTGATAGAAATACGGAGGTGCGTAGTCACTGTCGAACACGCGTGAACGGTGCACCTGCATGAGGCCGATAATCACCGTACCGCCAAGCATGTCAAACGTTACACCAACGTGAGTGGCATTCCGTAGAGTGTGTTACGCTAGGATGCCAGAGACCAACACGGGGAGGGAAGCGTTCAACGTTGCCACCGGAAAGTATAGATCTAGCAGGGCAAATTGCTTCCTCAGACGATGCTCTCAAGGTCGACGCTTGAATCGTGACAAAGGAAGAACGGACGTTCGCCCAATGTAAGTCATACGTACCCCGCGTACCTAGTGTCCAGAAAGAACGCAAAAATCATCAGCTACGTCTCACGCGGATATAGGATCTCGTACGTACCGGATTTCGACACCGTCGCTGCTGCGAAGTTGGTGAAAGCCGCCGTTTGCATGGCGACAGTCTTCCTGAGCAACGGCAAAACATGCCGTTTGGACGCGATACCTATCGAAGAGGTCACGAGTACTAACTTGTGGCTGCACATTGCGGGATGTACCGACTCGAGAAGTCAATATAGCCCAGGTATAAGGAGATGGTGAACTTCAAACACGCGCGCGAGGTGCTCCAGTCGACTCACGTCACGATTCCCACGCGTTCCGTTTCGAGCGCGTCGGGCCGCGGAAACATCGTCTTTATCGTCCGCGCGCCATCCGATCCGCCACCCGTATACCCGCATACTCGTCCCTCTCACTTCCCCCAGAACCACCGTCATCTTCATCCTACACATCTCCTTACCCGCACGAAACGCGAAAGACCGAAAAGGCGAAGACCGCATCGATGCCGATCGTGCAGTTCGCCCCGTTCCAGAGCCTCGTCCAGCCCGCGTTCTGGCACGCTCTCACTGATCTCAAGATCGACGTCCTCCGTCTCGCCGACGATGCCCTCCCCGTCGCTGCGTCCTATGCGCCCGGTCGCGCGATCAAAGACAGGGAGACCGGCCAGGAGATCGCGCTTGGGTGCAACATCTCTCTCGGTGGCGAGGCGTTTGTAAAGGAGCCACCGTAAGTGCTCCATCGTTATGATGTGCTCGCGCGCGGGAGGGATTGAAAGAGAGTTGGGGGCAGAACACCGCAGAATTCCGTGCCTGCCACGGGCTCGTTCAAGAACTTCAACACGATCGAGGAGTTCAAGAACGCGGACAAGACCGCGCTCTTCAACACCGTCGCGGACGAGATCTGGAAGAGCATCGTGGAGGAGCGCAGCACGCGCATGCTCACGCGCTTCCTCCTCATTACCTTCGCGGACCTCAAGAAGTACAAGTACTTTTACTGGTTCGCTTTCCCTGCGTTCGCTACCAAGCCCGCCTGGGAGATCGACGGAGATTGGGTCGGGGCGGAGCAGGTACTCGGGAAGGAGGCGGTGCGTTTGTCATCTCGAATCGCCCTCGGTGGACGAGCTGACGCATAAGACGCGCATATAGCTGGCGACAATCCACACACAGCAGCACGCCACCCCGCGCCCATTCTTCCTTGTTCGCACCGTCGAGGGCAAGACCGAGACTGCACCAGTAGATGAGTACTCGACGTTCTTCGCGAACGTACCCGTCGCCCAGCGCACCATCGCGTTCGTCGACCCCTCCGCGCTCGCTTCGAACCCCGGCTGGCCACTCCGGAACCTCCTCGCGTACCTCCTCGCGCTCTACCCCGAGGACGTGAAGGAAGGCGTGCGCGTTATCTGCTGGCGCGATTCCGAAGCTCCCACAAGCGGGACTGGGTGGAAGAGCCGGTTCGGGATCGTGAAGCAGGGCGCGGGCGAGGTAGTGCCGCTGAAGGAGCGGCCGAGCGCGGTCGGGTGGGAGAAGAACATTCAGGGCAAGCTGGGCGCGCGTATGGCGGACTTGGCGCCGATGATGGACCCCGCGAGGTGCGTATATGCGTGCGTTTGAGGACGGGTCGAGGCTGATGATAGGGTGCGGGAAGGTTGGCGGACCAGGCGGTGGATTTGAACTTGAAGCTGATGCGGTGGCGCATCTTGCCCGCGCTCGACTTGGAGAAGGTCGCGAACACGCGCTGTTTGCTCCTCGGTGCGGGCACGCTCGGGTGCTACGTCGCGCGGACGCTCATGGTGCGTGTCTTGTGCGCGTAAGTGCAAGTCCGGCTGGGAAGCTGATGCTGGCGGGTGCGTGCAGGGATGGGGCGTGCGTACGATCACGCTCGTCGACTCAGCGCGGGTGTCGTTCTCGAATCCCGTGCGCCAGCCGCTGTTTGACTTTGAGGACTGTCTGCACGGGGGAAAGCCCAAGGCCGCGTGTGCCGCGGAGAAGCTGAAGAAGATCTTCCCTGGCGTGGTGCGCGTCCCGTTTCCCTCGCCCGTGCTGTAGTGCCAGAGCTGATCTTAGGGGAGCAGAACGCGACGGGACTGAACCTTAGCATCCCGATGCCGGGACATCCGGTCCCGCCGGCATCAGTAGAGCAAACCAAGAAGGACGTGGCGACGCTAGAGAAGCTCGTTGACGAACACGACGTCATCTTCCTGCTCATGGACTCGCGCGAGAGCCGGTGGTTGCCGACGGTGCTGGGCGCGTCCAAGGGGAAGATGGTGCTGAACGCCGCGCTCGGGTTCGACACGTTCCTCGTGATGCGGCACGGTGCGCGCACGGCGGGCAAGGACGGGAAGAGGCTGGGGTGCTATTATTGCAACGATATCGTCGCACCCTCAGACGTGAGTTGCGCGCAGTCGGTGAATGAAGACAGGGCTGACCGGTGTTCCTTGCAGTCGCTTACGGACAGGACGTTGGACCAGATGTGCACGGTGACGCGCCCGGGGCTGGCATCGATCGCTGCATCGACGGCGGTGGAGCTGCTGGTGTCGATGCTGCAACATCCGGAGGGGTAAGCGTCCCTCGCTCTGATTCCGACCATTGCTGACCCCGTCCACGCAGAATCCATGCGCCGGCGCCTCCGCCACAGACGAACACAGACAGGGGCGCGACCAGCAGCGAGCACGAGAGTATCCTGGGGCTGGTGCCTCACCAGCTGCGCGGTTTCCTGGCGCAGTTCCGGAACGTGCCCATCGTGGGTGCGGCGTACGACCGGTGCACGGGCTGCAGCGAGCGAGTGGTGAAGGCGTACGAGGAGCAAGGGTTCGACATGCTCCTTCGGGCGTTCAACGAGACGGAGTTCCTCCCCGAGCTGACGGGATTGAAGGCGCTGTACGAGGAGACGCAGGCCGCGCTCGAGGCGGACGACATGGTGGACGCAGAGGAGGATGATTTCTGAGGTTGGAAGGACGAGAAGCATAGACGACAAGGAATTGTGCATTAACTGTAGTGATAGCTTGTATACGGGTCTCTGTGTAGCGATGTACTGACGATACCCTCACGAATGCGACGACCTTCCCGCGACGGCGTGTGCCTGGCTTATGTCGGGCGAACCGCGTGTCATGTGAGCGCGGAGGAGATCATGCGTTGTCGAGTGGGAGAACGTCCACGTCGGGTTACCGCATTTGGGGGGCGCGATGTTTGTGCGTGTTTGGCGCTGCCACCTCACTGGCTGAGGACTCGGGCTGGTCTGCTAAAGCCCTCCACCTCCGCCCCGCTGACCCCAGCCGCTCCTTGGTTTACTTTCGCCCACCATGAGCGGATGTGCGTCCTCGCTGCTCTCTTCTGTTGCGCTCGCTGACGACTTCCGTTCCAGTCCGGTTTTTGAATCTCGTCCGACCGTTTTTGCCCATTCTCCCCGAGGTATCGTCCCCTGACCGCAAGGTAAGCCCGTACCGTCTTTTTCGCCCCGCATACAATCCTCATTCAAGCCGCCTCTTTTCCCCTTTCCTCGTTGTGCTCGCGCGCGACAGGTTCCGTTCAACCAAAAAGTGCTATGGACCGCCGTCACGCTCCTGATCTTCCTCGTCTGCTCGCAAGTCCCCCTGTACGGCATCATGTCTTCCGACTCGGCCGACCCCCTCTACTGGATGCGTGTCATCCTCGCCTCGAACCGCGGTACCCTTATGGAGCTCGGTATCACCCCTATCGTCACGTCCGGCATGATCATCCAGCTCCTCGCTGGCGCCAACTTGATCGAGGTTGACTTTTCGCTCAAGGAGGACCGCGCGCTCTTTAGCGGCGCACAGAAGCGTGAGTCATCGTTTTCGTTGTGCATATGGTTGGTGCGATGGGCAGAAGATGGGATGTAGTCAGGTTGGGGAAGATTTGTCGGCTGCCAGGACGGCTACGTCATGCGCGCGCGAAGTACTTGTGCTGTCGCGTGCCGAAGGCCTGGTAGCCATGGTTGGACTGTTGCTGAAAGTTGGTCGGGCCGTCGGCGATCTTGCTATATGCTCATCCTTTCCTGCCGTTTTGTTTCTCTGCTGCGCGAACGAACTTCAAGCTGATCCGCTTCCCCTTTAGTCTTCGCTCTTATCCTCGCTCTCGGCCAGGGCACTGTCTACGTCTTTTCCGGAATGTATGGCCAGCCCTCGGACCTCGGCGCCGGTATCTGCCTTCTCCTCATCATCCAGCTCATCTCGGCCTCCCTCATCGTCATCCTCCTCGATGAGCTCCTCCAGAAGGGCTACGGTCTCGGCTCCGGTATCTCCCTTTTCATCGCCACCAACATCTGTGAGTCCATCGTCTGGAAGGCGTTCTCCCCCACCACCGTCAACACCGGTCGCGGACCCGAGTTCGAGGGCGCCGTCGTCTCGCTCTTCCACCTCCTCTTCACCTGGAACGACAAGGGCCGCGCTCTCCGCGAGGCCTTCTGGCGCGAGCGTCTCCCCAATATCATGAACCTCGTCGCGACGATCGCCGTCTTCGCTGTCGTCATCTACCTCCAGGGCTTCCGCATCGAGATCCCCGTCAAGAGCAACCGCTTCCGCGGCCAGCGCGGCAGCTACCCCGTCAAGCTCTTCTACACGAGCAACATGCCCATTATGTTGGAGAGCGCGCTCACCTCGAACGTGTTCATCATCAGCCAGATGCTCGCCAACCGCTTCCCGAGCAACTTCTTCGTCCGTCTCCTCGGTGTCTGGGAGGTACGTACTGCCATTGGAGTATCTCTATTCGCGACTCACAGTGCTTTGTAGCCCCTGGAGGACTCGCCTCAGCTCGCGGCCGTGTCTGGCATTGCGTACTACATGTCGCCTCCCCACACGCTCACCGCGGCCCTCCTCGACCCCATCCATACGCTTATCTACGTCGCGGTCACCGTCACCGCGTGCGCGATCTTCTCCAAGACGTGGATCGAGGTCTCCGGCTCTGGCCCGCGTGACATCGCGAAGCAGCTCAAGGACCAGCAGATGGTGCGTCCCCCGTATCTTTCGATTGAGCAGAGAGTCTGACGGCAAAGTGGATAGGTTATGGCCGGTCACCGTGAGGGCTCGATGTACAAGGAGCTCAAGCGTGTCGTCCCCACCGCCGCCGCGCTCGGCGGCGCCATCCTCGGTCTCCTCTCCGTCGTCGCCGACCTGATGGGCGCGATTGGTAGCGGTACCGGTATCCTCATGGCGGTTACCATTATCTACGGCTGTAAGTTGCTCTCGTACGTCTGCGATAGCCATAGATACTGACGATCACCGTCTGCAGACTGGGAGATCGGCATGCGCGAGGCGGGTGGGCCCGAGATGGCTGCGCTCGGCGAGCTCTTGTAGACGGACGAGCCACGGGTCCGGGAGTGCGTCTCTTCTCTGGGAGGACGTGCGCCGCCTGTCATTCGGTTGGCAGGCGCGCGCGCGCACGACGGCGGTCGAGCACGCACCCCCGTGCCGTGCTCGCACCGAGGACGCGGGTCGCCTGGCGCGAAGAATCAAACACCCGAACGGACACGCGGCGAGGCGGGCGGGTTTGCGGCGACGGCTGCTGCGGCTGTGGCTTTATGTGGTCTACTCAGACGGATGCATGCACAAAGTTATGTTACCGGTAGCGCGCGCGAACGCTCGTCTTAATTTAATTCTGGTGGTCCGCAGGGATTTGCGAGTGAGCAGCAGGCGACGCACGTATGGCTCGTTCGCGTACGGTACCGTCTATTCATCAAGTCTACACAGTATTCTACCCAACAGCCCCCTTTGTTCCACATCCCGACGCTATGTCGTGAACGACTACCACCCGAAGGCCGCCTGCTCAGATGCCCAAGTACGTCTTCACGTCGGGCGCGTCATCATCAAAGTCCCCGCGGGGGCGGGAGACCCAGCCGCGCACGACGTCGTCAAAGTAGAGCTCGCTGGGCTTCCAGGTGCTGGCCCCGATCCAGTGCGCGCCCGTGTAGCGGTCCCACCACTCTACGCGCGCCGTGGATGCGGGCGCGTCGAGCTGGAAGCTGACTACGCACGGTGCGGGCCCGAGGTATTCGTGGCTGGGCAGGGTTTAGGAAGAGGTGAGCGGGGGTGCTGTGGGTGTTGAATAGGGAGAGGGAGGACGGACCGTTTGGGCGCGATGGCGTTCGACCCGGAGACAAAGTTGGGGCGGGAGGCGGAGAGCTCTGCGGGGGTCGGAGAGGTGGTGTAGAAGGTGTGGACGAGGAGGTTGAGGTCGTCCCCGCGGCGGAACTTGACCTGCCAGCGTATGCGTGGCGACGTCGGGTGTGAATGAGGTGGCGGAGAAAAAGAGCTTACCGAAGTCTTGCCTTCGTCTTGCATGTATCCCAGTGGAAGGAGAAGCGTACCCGAGAATGGCGCTGCGTAGGAGCGGACCGGGGGCTTCTCAATCTCACATTGACATGTCCAGGACGGTTGTATGAGCAGACCGAATCGACGGTGATAAAACATAACATTCAACGTACTTCCCATGCGACTTGTTTGTGAAGCAGATCCTTCAACGCCTCTCCGACCTTGCTTCTTTCCCTCTCTAAGCTCTCTTCCCGCGGTTCCTCGGGGCTCGGTCGACCGTGATGCTTACGCGCCGCTGTGCGCCGCCCAACCCACGCGTTCCGGGTTTCGTCTGTCCATTCGCGCTGTCGTTTGGACGACATCTACTCAATATGCGAAGTTAGGACGTTTCGTAAGATGGCGGGAGAGGCGGGTACTTGCTGATTGAGTGGAAGAAAGCTCACCAACAAAAAGTAAGTCGCGGCGGATCGATCGCAAAGACCCGACGGAACCATCGAACGCTCATACCGGTGAGCTACATTGTTATATAAGAGGGGTGTTTCGACAATCCATAAGGGATCTGACGTATTCTGAAGGACTTCGGTTTTTACTCCCTGGGACGACTGCATGTCCTCCAAGTTATGCTACATACAATTACAACGCTACGAGACGACCAGAGAGCCAATACGTCTGGAGAATCAGAAACCTTGTGGTACAAATACATTAGAAATACAAGTAGCCTTCCTAAACCCCGTGCGCGTCGCGTTCACGCTCACAAATCGAATGCGGCACTCCGCCACCCCTCCCGCTGCTGCTCTGCCTTCGTCTTCGCCCCCACAGTGTCCGCCCAGCTCTTCAGCTCACGAACCTTTCCCTTGACGGTCTCCTTCGCCTGCTGAGCGAGTCCCTTCGCGTCCTGAAGCTTCCCCTGCACGTCCGCCTCCGCCGCACGCTCGTCGAGCCCCTTTGCGAACGTACCCTTCGGCCCACGCTTCTCCCCGGACAGCACCTGCGGCTCTGCCCCCATCGCGAACTGCGCGCCGGAATCGTCTTTGACGATCCCCGTTCCGGTCGCCCGCCAGCCCGCGAACAACCCGTGCCCGCCGATGCGCTGGAGGTGCCCCAGCTCGGACCAGAGCCCCCCGACGAGCGAGGCGCCGCGCGGAAGGCCGGTATCCTCGAAGACGTCAGCGCGGCGGGCGACGTCCCACGCGAAGGCGTCGGCGCCGACGAGGAGCGCGCGGATCTGCTCGCGCAGGACGGTCTGGAGGGCGTCACGGAGGCGGGAGAGCATGAGCGGGCGGAACATGGAGACGAGGATTTGGTGGTTGGACTCTTTGACGGTGAGCTCGATGTCCTCGGACACTTTGACGTCGACGCGCTGGACGTCGAGGAAGCCGGAGCGTTGGGCGCGTTCGTGTCGCCCCTTCGGGGTGTCGGGGATGGAGCGGACGACAATGTCGATGTCGACGCCTTGGGGCGGGAGGGTGAATTCGAGGATGCCATTGAACTCGGCGGGCCCAATCGAGGCGGTCTTGTCGTTGTAATAGAACGAGACCTCCTTGAGCTGGATCTGCAAGCCTTGGAGGTAGATGCGGGTGAGGGTGCCGACGGCGGTGTCCGTCTGGTCGGCGGACGGAGCCTTAATGTCGATGTCCGTGATGTTGCGGATGTAAGCGTGGCCGGGAAGGATAGCGAACGTCGAGATGTCGAGGTCTTCGAGTACGAACTCGACCTCATCGTCCTTGTACTCGGTCCTGTGAATGTATGAGCGAGATGTCTTTGTGAATCGAAAACGCACATACCTGGGGATCGGGATGTCCTTGACGGCAACGGCAAGCTTCGGGAGGTAGACGTTGAAAACGTCTTGGTAGAACCATGGGGCGCGCTCGACGAGAGTCTGCGCTCCCGTGCTCGCCGCGGTGAGCAACGTGTTCTCGATGTCCTCGCCGAGTCTGCTACGTGCGCGCCGAACGTTGTTGAGGTCCTCGTCGTTGTCCATGGCGCGCTGGAACGCGGTCGCCTCGCGCCGGAGGGCACGAACGTCCTCCTTCCACTTGCGGCCCTCGTTGGAGTCCTTGTCGAGCAACGCCTTCCACTCGCGCTTGAGCTCTTCGCGCGTCTGCTGGGCTTCGTCGGAGCGGACGTAGCCGCGCTCGTCGAGCGACTTGCGAAGGTGCGCGATGAATTGGTCGACCCAGGAGCGTACGGCGGGGTCCTGCTGAATGTCGACGCCGCAGACACGGAGGGCGGCGAAGAAGCCGTCGAGCGAATGATCGCCGGCGAGACGTTCCACGAACGAACGGAAGCCACGGATCGCGTTGATGAGGTGCTGCTCCGGGGTGGGATCTTGGATGAAGGCGTCGAGGGAGGTCGCTTGGTTGACATCGCCAGCTGCGTCGAGGGAACGGTTGATCCACTTCTCGAAGAGGTCGAAGATCGTGGTGACGGCGTTGTGGTACGCCTCGTCGCTCTGAGCGCGGTCACAGACCTGCGTGCAGAGCGTAAGCGCATTCGGTAGCTCAGAACAGGAGTTGGACGACGCTTGAAAAGACGCATATACGCACCTTATAATACGCGTCTTGCAGCCGCGAAGTAGTGCGGTTGGCCAGATCCTCCCCAGCCTCTACCGCGGCCTGCCCAACGCCAATAGCCTTCGATCCCACTTCCTTCGTCGAATCCATGGCGCGCTCGAACTTGGCACGCGCGTCCGCGTCCTCCGGCTCGCTGTCGGCCTTGCGCTTGATGCCGATCTCGTTGCGCTTGCCCTCCTGAACGTCGCTGTCAACATCGCGAAGGATTTCGGCGGTATTGTGCGCCGAATCGCCAATTTGGTCGGCGGCGTCGGCAATGGCAAGGCGCATGAAGGACGCGAAGTCGTGGAATACGGAGCGGCCTTCCTGCGCGAGGTTGTCGGAGACGACGGAGACGAGGGTACGGAGGGAACGCGCGAGAGCACGCGCGTCGGCAGCGGCTTGGTCCGAGTCGACATCCATGGCGGAGGCAGAGGTGTTGGAAAGATCGGCCTCGGAAAGATGCCATAGGGACTCTTGAACGAGATCGTCGGCTGAAAAGGGGTCGAATGAAGTTCGAACGCGAGATTGGAGACGAAGGGCTCACCATTCTTGTCGTTTCCTAGCTTCTGATACGCAAGAAGTAGGCCGCGAACGCCATCCTGGAGCTGCTTGCCTTGCTCGCTCAGCTCACCCACATCCGAAGACGGAACGTTGGTGAGGAAGGGTGAATCGAGGAAACGGTCGATGGCGGTCGAGAACTGCTGTTGAGAGGGGAGTTTGCCCGCGCCGAACGCGGCTGCGACTGAGGAAGACTTGTCCATGGTTTGTGGAGAGTAGGTGAGACGTCCATACAAGCAGAACGTCGCTTTATAGGGTTCTTTGTGGATGAACAGGGGCCCACAGCTGGCCGGAGGGTGACGCAGGCTGAGGGGGCCGTGGGGCGCGCAGCGACGTCATCGATTATGCGTTCGCGTCGACCATGACCCGCTGCAGTCATTGCGGGTGCATTGGCTGGGCAGCGTATAGGAGATGGACAGGGCCGTCGAGAGCAATGGGGAATATTTGTGCGTGGTTCTAGAACACACATCGCGGCTAATGATGAGGGCGGCGTTGAGTAGGCCGCCCCACCCACACGCGCCCAGGGCCCCGAACCGCGCCCCCAAGCTCTCAAGGCGTTCGTAGAAAATGCATGTATATTCTAATCGATTCGAAAGTTACACAAGACTTACTACACACCCACGAGGCTACAAGCCATGCCCCGTCAAGCCGCTAGAGTCCTAGTAGCACTCATCCGGCGATCCGACCCATACTCCATGCTCAAGTTTGAGGACTTGCAGTGATGATCGGGGGTGCTATAACGAGAGAACAGATGTATCGGAGAACAGATACATCGCACGAGCGCAGAACGGCAGGCGAGCGATATTGAACCCGACGAGACGATGGTGGAGGAAGACAAGAGGCTATTGGCGTCTACGCGGGACGCTGCTCCGGGCCTTTCTTCCGACAGGCTCGTAGTTTCGCCCTCGCGCGCGTTCGCGTTTGCGCTCGCCGTGCTCCCCCAGCCTATGATCACTGGCTACACGTTCTCATCCACTGTCTCTAATGTCTACCAGACGTTAACCATTCGCGCTGCTTCCTTCGTACACTTCCTGTAGGCCGTCTGACACGTGACTGCCTCGAGGCTGGCCTCGCGTTTGTCGCTCGCAGAACGATCTTCACTCCTCCGATACCCTTGTCTCCGATACCCCTCGCGACTCTATTCCTCACATCCTGGACTGTGCATACCCCTGTCGCTTTCGACGGATCTCGAACGCGACTCCTGCTGGATCAACACAAGTACTGATAGGTGCCCCACAAGATGGCGGACGCGGGCTCCCTCCCGTCCTACGACTCCGCTCAAGCCGCGCAGCGCGCCGGAAAGGAGCTCAAGACTAGCTTTGAAGCGCTCAAGAGCTCGCACAACGACATACAAGAGCTCTTCAAGACCGTCAAGAGCCAACTTCAGAACACGCCGGAGCTCGGAGATCACCATCCGCTCGTGCAGAAGTGGGACGAACTACGCTCGGTACGTCCGTTATTCTATCGGTGGGGATGTATGATATCGACATTGCGCATGGCCTAGCGACACAAGCGCATCTTCCGCGACTCGCAGCAGAACGCGGGGATGTGTTCGCGCTTCCTCAGGAGTGAGTAATTTACGTCTGGTTTCAATGGCGCGAATCGTGCGCGCGGACATAGGCTAATTGATATGTTCGCGCAGATTTTGGAGACATTCTTGTTCCCCTATCTCAATCATCGGACGTACCAATAGAGCAGAAGCGGGTTATGATCGATAAGTTCTTAGAGGTATGTCCGCTATCCGCTCGCCTGCCCTCAATTATGCCTCAAACGCTTGCACGCCCTCGCGCAGACGATACCCGTACACATGGAAAGTGCGCGCGAGACCGCGGAGAACTTCAACGAGCTCGCGAAGGACGTAGAGGTGTTCCCCCGCAAGGTCGCCGCTGCCCTCAAGGTCAAGGCCGAATCTGCAGGACTCTTCGAGAGCGTCTGGAATTGGCTTACCCGGTACGTCTTCTAATTCTCGTATACGAATCGCTCTTCCGACGCCCGCCGCACATTGTTGTTAGGTTGTGCTTGGAGATATGGAGGGTACGTTTGCTAGGACGCGACGTTTGCTCGAGCTAATGCTGATCCCCCTATTCTAGTTGTTGAACGGCATGCTCAACAAGCTCATCAATATCTTCAAGACCGCGCTGGAGAGAATCGACAAGTTGCAGTTCAACACGTGCTGTACGTCGTTCTCTTCCAACCTACGTCACCGCCCATCGATATCTAACCACCGCGTCCATAGTTGGGGTCTCGCTCGACGTCCATCTCCGCCCTCACTGTAAGTACGCCATCCACAACGTCTCTCGTTCTTCGCGCGCGAGTTTAAACATATTCCGCACAGTTCCATCAATCGAACCCCTGCCCCTCAAGGATCGCGAGAAGGACGGCCCCCTGACCGCGCGCGAGCTCTTGCGCGAAGTTGAAGATAACGCCGAAACTCTCGCGAGCAAGCTCTCCGCCTTCGAGAGCGCATGGCATGTTGTCGGCAACGCGTGCTCGCAGCTCTCGGCAGACTTAGAGCTCGCGAAGAGCTTCACGGCTGTGAGTGCCGCGGGCCATATGCACGTCGAGGGTAGTGTACTGATTCGTGTTTTCAGAGCCCCCCGCCGGTACCGCAAGCGGTAGATAGCAGTTTAAGAGCAGCGACGCTCGTGCACGAGCCGCTTGTTGAGTGCTTAGGGTCGTATTCACTTTGCAATTGAGTGTTGCCCGGTAAGTCGATAATTAGCCCTGTCCTTCTACTCTAACGTGTATGCGCTGTCGATAGGTTGCTTGCATATTAGAAGTGTTGCAGCATGCCATTTGAGTGGTAGCTCTTCCCGTGTACAGACGTGTGCAGCAGCCACGAGACCATGAGGCTAGTATGATCAAGACAATCGACATGTACGTATGTAGAACACGTCCATCATGGAATATTTGTTGTATTACAACGATCGTACCCGAGTTGTGTGTCTACTTGTAAAGGCCCGACCGCGAGCTGGGCTCGCGGTCCGAAGCGCCCAATGGGCACGCGAGATCGGGATCGGAGCAGCGTCCGGAACGCAGACGCCCAGCCGGGCTGGGCGTGGTCACGGTGGCTGAGGAACTGTATAGTTCCTCCGTGAGGTTGAGTTTCGGGCGCTAGGCAGACGAGAACCTTAGTCTACTATTCATCACACCACCGCTGTACTTGTCCCCTGTCGAATATAGGGTTTACGAGTCTGGCACGGTGTGAACCCCTTTGAAACCCTTTCATCTTTTTTGACTCCCACTCTATCTTCGTTGGACAAGGCCTCTGCATGACGACCCCCAGCGAACACCAGTCACCCGAGCCCAGAAGGGACACGCCCCCTCACCTCAGCA
>NDFF03000022.1:0-27285 GCA_002150815.3 Grammothele lineata
TTACTTGAGGAGCTTCCGTCACGCCGGGTGTACACCAGACCAATCTCTATTCGAGATGCTATGGGTACACAGATGACGTGGTAGAAAGAAGCTAAGGAGCGCCTGGCCGGGCGCGCGTCCTTACAGACGCGCGCCTGATTACGAGTCATCTAATCTAATCTCCGTTACACCCCCCTCCTTCAGATCCCTGCGCGGATCTCTCGAGTGATGAAAGCAAAAGAATATACAACGAGTGACTGAGTGATAATCCAACAAAAAGGTCCGATCCTAGTAATGAGGGTAACCCTCCCCTTCAACCCTGGGTGGAGGGCGGCGACGGCTCCGGCGGTGGCGGCAACGACTGGGATGGCGGGGGAAGAGGGAGCGGACGGGCAGGCGACGGCGGTTGCGGTGGTAAACCGTCAGCGTCGCCGTCGGTCATCTGCTCGTCGCGCTCCGGTGAGGCTGGGGGCGGGTTCGGCATTAAGCCTCCCGACACCTCAGTCTCGCCCGTTGTAGCCTCCTCCGTGTTGATCACCGGGGTGGCCGGTCCGCCATCGGGCATGGGCTCGTCCGTGTAGTCGACGAGGTCGCCACCGGGTAGTAGGCCCTCTTGAGCCGCCTGCGCCGCCGTCATCGCCGGTGGGGGAGCCAGTCCAACCTCGCGGAGCCCAGACGGGATGTCCCTAATCTCGCTGGGCGCGTGAGGGTGGGCTAGGCGGTACCGCCGTGCGGATCGCTCCATGAGCGGCAACCACTCATCGTGGAGGCCGCTCGCCGCGTAGTGGCGCGCCAGGTCGAGTATCGAGGCGTTGGCGAATGCCTCCGCCGTCGGCACCCGATGGGGTTGCAGGTATGGGCTAGGCGCCGCAGGGGCGATCTCCGCTGCCTGGAGTATCGCGCGGTACAGGCCCGGCACCGAAAACAGGCGGTGGGCCTGATCGATGACCGCCGACCGCATCGAGGATGTGAACCCCGTGCGCTGGTTGGGGAGGATCCGTCAGATGAGACGGTGACCCCGGACGGAGTCCAAGGTGGGGGTCGCGTCGTCGTACTCCCAGTGAGCCTGGTGGGACGCGCCCCTCTGCGCGTGGTATGCCTGCCACATCTCGTCAGAGTCCGTACGACCCGGTTGACGTCCTAGGCTAGGCTTGGGCGCCGGGCGGGGCGCACCCGCGGCAGGTTGTGCGGCGGGTGCGGCCGTCCGGCGGGCCCGGTCGAACTCCCGCAATGCGCGGTCGTTCGCCTCGAGCATCCTGCGCGACGCATCCTTGCCGGTCCGGTTGACGAGGTGGTCCATGCCCGGTATGCCTCCCATCGCGGGATCGTGCGTTCCCTGCAGACGGAGGTGCTTGACGCGCTGAACGGCTCCTCCGCCGCAGTTCATGGCCGATCGCAGGAGCTCCGCGGCTTGCGCCGTCGACTGCGGCCACCAGTTCGACCACTGCCCTGCCAGCTCGGGGTCAGTGGGAGCGGGCTCGCGGATTCGAGGATCGATCTGATCCCGTTGTCCGCCCGGGATGGTTGGGGGGTCGACATTCACCAACTGAGGTAGTTGTAATGTGTTACATACCGGACCTTGGCCAGAGGGCTTTTGCATTACTTGCTGGCCCCTTCGTAATGCATTACAACCCCCCCGGAAACAGTCTGAGCACCTCCGGAAAGCTGACCAATCCTTCCATACAGGGCAGGGAGCCCCGGAGGGAGCCCGGGGGGTCACCTGACTTGCCTCCCGGGGCAGCAGGTGCACCGGGTGGCTGATCTGGCTGCCCCGGGCTCAGATCTCCCCAGATCTGGGGAAACCTGGGGAGATCTAGCCTCTCCCCCGGGATTTCCGGACCTGGCAGCCCCTCCCGGCGCTTTTGGGGGGTTGTCCGAGGTCCCCGGATGACGTCCCATGGGCGCTTATTCTCCCGCGCCCCTGCCGCGGGCGCACTGGCTGGATTTGGCAGGTGCAGGTGGGGGCAGCAGGCAGGGGTGGGTGCCCCCCACTGCAGCTTCCTCAAATCTCAACCGATTTTCATGAAACAACTTGTGTCTTGTGCGCATTTCAAGGGCGTTTCTAACGCACCTAGGACGTCAAAATTTGGTTCCGAATTGACAGAGATATGGGGGACGCACTATTAGCACCAGTTCCCCACTGATGGGAGCGTATCTCTGTCAGTTCTTGAGTCCCCTCAGGACGGTTTGGTATCCCTGGAAGCTGTGAAAAATGCGGTTCCAACGAGCCCAAAATCATAATGATACGACCACTGGTCATAAAGATATGTGATCTTCTCCTTGCCCAGACTAGGGAAACACTGTTCCTCCTTTATCTCCCTCAAATCTTCACCAATTCACATGCGACAACTTGCGTTCTGTTCTCAGTTTTATGTACTATCAGTATTACCACAGACGTCCAAGTTATCAGGTATCCTTATCAACTTACAAAGAGGAATGTAGTTCCTCTGCTGGCATACTGATAGACTCACCACTTCAGAGATCCTGGCATTCTCTTCAAATGCCTTATACACCCATATAGCAGCTACGACTGCCGTCATAACAAGCCCAAGAGCAAGGCGATAGAGACATTTCTCACAAAGTTATGGGTTCCTCTCTTACTGTAGGCCATTCCTGCATTGTGTCCCTCATATCTTGGGCAGTTCTTAACCGTTTGAAAAACGGTTTTGTTTCCCTAGTAGCCTGAAGCATTGTGCATGTGTGTACAAATTTTTGTAGAGATTGGATGGCTGCATCATACACTGCACACCCATCAGTACCACAGAAATGCGACCACTATGATTCCTTATTGACATTAGCTACATAATGCTCAATACAGCAGTGATCTAGCCAATATATGGGCCAGGAATAGGTGAGTAACCAGTGGAAAGGGCCCAAGGGCTGGTGGCTGAGGCACCCGGGGCATCTCCGAGCCGCCCGGAGTAAGACGCGCCTTAAGGTTTGGCAGGCATCAGTAAGACGCGTCTTACTTTAGTTAGATACACCTTCCACGTAGTCCCGCATGGAACCTGTAGTGAAATCATTCAAACAAAGTATATGGCCTTGTATAGCATGAAAAATGCGACTCAGCAGTGAAGAGATCATGAAATTTGGTTCAGAAATGCCTGAGATATAGGTGATTTGGTGTTGGGGAGGCTGGCATGCAGCAATGTTGTACGGAATGATGCATTGCACAGCACCTCTGTAAGAGTCCTCCTAAGCTTCCATCTCACATAGGTAGGGCAGTACTTGCCCAAATTACATGGTTTCTTCACCATTATATCGCATTTCTAGCTGCTAATCCACTCACATATCTCTTCTAGAACAGGAATGCAAGATGCTGAAGTACTACCCCACAATATGGTGAGTGTGGCGCACTTTCCCACGGGCGCTTATTTGGACGTCTGAGATCGGCACACAATAGCTTTGCACACAGTGGATGGACGTACTTGAAACTTTGTGAGGAGCATGGAGAAACTCATTAAATGATGTGTGCCGATTTGGATGGTGTTCTGATGGATAGGGAAGGAGCTGTAACTCAGAGTGTGTTGAATACCAATACACAGGGTGAGGAGATTGGGGAACTGGAACCAACCATTGAAATCTGGTGAAAATAGACACCATGGTAGTCACAGCTGTCTGGTATCTGTGAAAACAAGCCGCTTGAAATTTCATTGAGATTTGGGGAAGATATGGCCTGTACAGTTTCTACCCATCCCAAATCAGAAGAATGTATCATATCTTCGTGACCAGTGGGCGGATCATTATGTTCTTAGGCTCGTTGGAACCGCATTATTCATAGCTTTCAGGAATACCAAACCGTTCTGAGGGGACTCAAGAACTGACAGAGATACGCTCCCATCAGTGGGGAACTGGTGCTAATAGTGCATCCCCCATATCTCTGTCAATTCTGAACCAATTTTTGACGTCCTGGGTGCGTTAGAAACGCCCTTGAAATGCGCACAAGACACAAGTTGTTTCATAAAAATCGGTTGGGATTTGAGGAAGCTGCAGTGGGGGGCACCCACCCCTGCCTGCTGCCCCCACCTGCACCTGCCAAATCCAGCCAGTGCGCCCGCGGCAGGGGCGCGGGAGAATAAGCGCCCATGGGACGTCATCCGGGGACCTCGGACAACCCCCCAAAAGCGCCGGGAGGGGCTGCCAGGTCCGGAAATCCCGGGGGAGAGGCTAGATCTCCCCAGGTTTCCCCAGATCTGGGGAGATCTGAGCCCGGGGCAGCCAGATCAGCCACCCGGTGCACCTGCTGCCCCGGGAGGCAAGTCAGGTGACCCCCCGGGCTCCCTCCGGGGCTCCCTGCCCTGTATGGAAGGATTGGTCAGCTTTCCGGAGGTGCTCAGACTGTTTCCGGGGGGGTTGTAATGCATTACGAAGGGGCCAGCAAGTAATGCAAAAGCCCTCTGGCCAAGGTCCGGTATGTAACACATTAGTCCTACCACAGCTGCTGCGACATTGGCTACATTGGCCAGTCGACGTCGCGTCTCAGGGGGGTACTCGAGGGACGGTGCGTCCTGAGACTGTCCCTTCATCGCGCGCCGCGTTCGTGCCTTCGACCCGCGGCCCACCACCCGGTTGACCCTTTTTCGTTCCTCTTCCGAGTCGTAGTCGTCGCTCCAACCGTCCTCCTCCAGGGAGGCGTACGGGTCCCGGTACGACCCGTCGGGCGCGGTGGTGTTGATGGGCACCCGATTCTCCTCTTTTACGGGCCCCTCCTCATCCATAACGTGGTCCTCGTCGACCGGGAGGGGCGCTGCCGGCGACGTCTGCTCTGCGCTTGCCTCGAGCGACGTCGTGGACGTGATCGGGGACACCGCAGCTGTCGACGCAGATGTTGACGGCTGGGACCGGTGTCGCGAGGACCCCTGCACGAACTCCGGGTGGGCGTGCCCAAGGTCACTACCAGTGCGTAGCGAATCGGACACGCTCCGCTCGACGCTCAAGGCCGTCCGCGACTTTGAGTGCTCGCGGCGGCGCTTAGCGCGGTGCTCGTCGTCCTCGGTGATGGTACGGGCACGGGAACGGGACGCTTGTTCCATCCGCTGCCCGGCCACCACGTATCTGTTCATCGCCGCGGTTTCCTGATCCCTAGCCTCCTGGGCTGCGGCTCGCCAGGTGTTTGCGTTTTCTTCCGCGCGAAGAGCCCGCTGGCGCTGCGCCTCAGCACGAGCGTTGGCCTCCGCGACCTCCTTCCGAGACTCGTCGCGTTCAGCACGAAGACGACTAGCGTCTTGGCTTTCTGCGTCGCGGTCCTGGCGCAGCCGCTTCGCCGTCTGCTCTGCTGAGGCTCGCTCGTCACGTACTCTTTCCAGAGTCGCGCGCATGCGGTCTCTCTCTTGGCGGAGCTCCTCGGCTTCTGCCCGGAGTCTTCGAGTCTCTTCTTCGCTCGCGCGGTCTCCCCCCCCCTCTCGAGACAATTCGTCTCGAAGGTAGGCGAGATACTGCTCCTGCTGCTCCGCCCTAGCTCGCTCGTGGACCTCCTCGAAAGCCGCATCCTGACCCGGTTGGGGCAGGTGGCTGAAGAAGGCCTCGCAGATGCGGCAGGGCACGTCGGCCGCGTGCCGGACGACCACGGCAAGTGGGTCCGGCACGTTCCAGTGGCCGGGGGGTACCCTCGATCGAGGCATGAGGGCCGGCGCGCCGCTCGAGCCTTGCGTTGCCGCAGGGATGTTGGCCGATACCTCGGGCGGTGAGTACGCGGGGGCCGCCACATATTGTGGGGCCATGGCGTACTGCACGTTGCCCGCGGGGTACAGGTGATGGGGCGGCGGCGCGTACGGATTGTACGGCTGCGGCGGGAATGGAAACGCGCCGTAGCCCGGAGCCGGGCCCGACGAATATGTCGGGGCTCCAGCGGCGTACGGCGGCGCGTGGGGGTAGGAAGGGGTAGGAGGGGGCAACTGTTGTTGTTGCTGTTGTTGCTGTTGTTGTTGTTGTTGCTGTTGCTGCTGTTGCTGCTGCTCTGCGCCGTCAAAATCGACGGGCATCGCGTTGGCGTGGTCGGGGTTCATGGCGAGATATGGGGGAGGTGAGGTGTGCTGGCGTGGGTAGTGACGGTTGGGGAGAGAGCGATGGGGCGGGACTCTCCGTTTTGGAAGTCCCGCCAGTGGGCGTCCCGCTCCGACTGATAGGCGTATAAGCGAGTGGCTGGTACTCCGACTCGCGGTCACGTGGACGACGCATCCATCTGCGACCCGCGTCCAGCGCTTCTGGGCCCATGAGTTCGTGCGCACTCTCCGTGCTCGCGACTAGTGTGGTGCGCGCCCGTTGGTCGTTTATGACCTGCGTGCGTTCGCCACCGCGGGCGCTCCAGAATCCCTGGGGAGTGCGCGCCAGCTCTGTACGCCTTGCAGGCTCAAGTACTCGTCGAGAGCACTGAGTTTCTTGCAAGACGCATAGGGGACCCACGACGTATCGTTGTGGGTCCACCGCACCTCGAACTCCACCTTGCCGCCATTCCATCGGTGGTTGGTAATCTCCTCGACCTGCCACTCGTGGTCGTCGTCGACGCCCATGTCGTAGTACGGCCGCGAGTCGCGACGCGGGAAGAGCTCGTCGTCGCTCTTCTCGTGCTTGCGCAACAAGCTCACGTGGAAAGTTGGGTGGATGTTCCTCGATTTGAGGTCGTCCGAAAGCTCCAACGTATAGTTGGAAGTCTCCGGATGGCACCGTACAATCTCGTACGGTCCGAGGAACTTCGGAACCAACTTCCGCGCGCGCCCTTTAGGGAACGATAAATTCTTGGTCGACAGGTAGACAAGGTCGCCCGTCGCAAAGACAGGCTCCTCCTGTCTACGCTGGTTCGCGTAGTACGTCTGGTTGACGCGCGACTCGATAATCGCGTCGTGAGCCTCCTGGAGGTTGTCGCGTGCCCTCTGCGCGAAGGCGCGGACACCCGCGAAGGAGGACTCCGTACCGATACCAGCGATGGAGCGCGGCATGTACCCGTAGTTCAATTCGAACGGCGCGTACCCTGTGCTCGCGCTCACCGATGAGTTGATTGCGAACTCGACCAGTGGGATCTTGTCTACCCAGTCGAGCTGATTGGGTTGGACCATGGCTCGCAGGATCTGGCCGATTGAACGAATCGTTCGCTCGGAGGTCCCATCCGTCTGAGGGTGGAAGGCCGTCGACATGAGGAGCCTCGAGCCCAACAGACGGTGAAGCTCACGCCAGAACAGCGCGGTGAACTTCGGGTCACGATCCGAAACGATCGATTCCGGTACACCGTGGAGGCGCACTACTTCCTTCAAGTAGATGGCGGCGAGCTCCTCCGCGGTGTTCGTGGTGCGAATTGGTATGAGGTGGACCATCGAAGTGAGGCGGCATACGATTACCCACAGGTAGTCGAATCCGCCCACTCGAGGGAAAGGGCCGACGAAGTCCATCGCGATCGCGATCCACGGAAAGAGTGGCATCGGGAGCGAATGGAGGAGGCCCGCAACCAGTGAGTTGCGGGGCTTCGTCGACTGGCAGGTGGGGCAGGTGGTGCAGTACATGGTGACTTCACGTCCCAGTCGCGGCCACCAGAACCACCGCCGGATGTATTCCGAGGTCTTCTGCGCGCCGAAGTGGCCAACGGTCGTATGCCCCAAATCAATCACGATTTGGGTCAGCGTCCGTTGCCCGAACTTCGCGCGCGGGATGCAGAGGACCTCTTCGCCGAAGGGGTTTTTCCAGTAGAGGAGTCCTTCCCGCAGCGAATAGCCACGATAATGTGACGCGTTCGCTGCGATCTTGGAGAATATGTTGTCTTTCTTGTAGCCATCTCGGACCGCCTGCAAGAAGCCCTTGGTCTGATCGACCATGGGCCTCAGCGGGGGACCGTTGGCTTGCGTCTCTGCGACGGTGACGTTCGAGTCCTCGGGCAGCGGTGACGGCGGAGACGGCTGAGCGGCTTGTGCTTTTGCTGCCGCCTCTGCCATCTCGTCCGCCTCCGCGACACGGGGCTCAGGCCGCATCTTGAGCTCTTGCTGCCGTTGAGCACGTTGCTCGTCGCGCTCTTGCGGCTCAAGGCCGTCCGGGTTTTGGCGCGTAATGCGACCCGCGAGGAGTTCTCCCACTCGATTCGAGGGGAGGGTGTCCCAGTCCGGGTCCAGGCGAGCGTCGACATTGACGTACTCGTGGGCCGGGTGGACCTCGTCCTCGCGGTCGTACTCGTAGTAACGCGAAAGGCAGTCGGCGACCTTGTTGTCGCGACCGGGGACGTGTTCGATATCGAACTCGAACATCCCGAGGTATTCCATCCAGCGGACTCGACGCGGTGTCAGGTCCGCCTCGCGGAAGCTCTTGAAGGCCTCATGATCGGTGACGATCGTGAACTTGCGGCCTCCGAGGAGTTTATCCTCCCATTTCTTGAGCCCCTCGAGAATGCCGAGTGCCTCGCGGTCGTACGTATGGTACGACTGCTGGGCGGGAGTGAACTTGCGGGAGTGGAAACCTGCCGGTCGGCAGGTCTTCCAGTCCGGTCCCTGGCCGTACAGTGCGCCGACGCCGTACACCGAGGCGTCGCAGATGAGCCAAATCGGCTCTGGGTTCTTCGGGTCAATGGGCTTGAGGACGGGATGATTGCAGGCCATCTGCTTGATCATCTCGAAGCATTTCTGGTGCAGGGGGCGCCACAGAAATGCCCGACCGTTGTGCTCCATCTCCGACAGTGGCGTCGTATACGCGGACACGTTCGGTAAGAAGTGCGCGATGTAGTTCACGAGTCCGAGGAACCGCTGTACTTCATGGTACGATCGCGGTGTCCTCCACTCGCGAATACGAGCCATCTTGTCCGTGTCGGCGTGGAGGCCTTGGTCATCGATGAGATGACCTAGGCAGTCCAGTTTCTTCGAGTAGAGGTCGCACTTCGAGCGGCTCAAATAGAGCTTCTGCTCGCGAAGCTTGTCGAAAACGAGCTTCAAGTGCTTCTCGTGGTCCTCGACCGAGTCCGAGAAGACGAAGATATCGTCGAGATACACATGGACGAATCGTCCTATGAAATCTCGAAATATCGTCGTCATAAGCCGTTGAAAGGTCGCTGGTGCGTTGCAGTCGCCCTGCTGCATGACCTTGCTCAGGAACGTTCCGAAGGGGGTCGAGAACGCGGTTTTATCCACGTCCTCAAGTACGATTTGTACTTGCTCGTACGCGTCGGACAGGTCAATCTTCGACCTGTACTTCGCGCGAGCGACCTCCATTCGTATCTGATCCTGGTCCGGCAGCGGGGTGACGTCCTTAACCGTGTTGTCGTTCCGTTGGCGGCAGTCAACTACGGTTCGTAGTTTGCCGTTTTTCTTCGCTACGCACAGTAGCGGGGCGGCCTGCTTCACGCTGGCCGCTTCCCACCACAGCGCCTTCGTGTAGCGGTTGATTTTCTTCATGAGTTCCTCCTTGATCGCGTCCGGGCAGCGCGAGAGTCGATACTTATACCACTTGTTCGGATCGACCAGTGGTATACGGTGGTTGACTTCCCGCCAGGGCGGTAGGCCGTCTGGAGGAGGACGCAGGATGTCGTCGTACTCCTCCAGCCACTTGTCTCGCAGCTGCTGCAGACGTTCCTCCTCGCTGCCTGGTTCGGCCGTTGGACGATGCGTCCTTCGGATTTTCTCGTCCTCAATGACGTCGCGAACCACGGCCGTGAACATTTCGTTCAGGCCGAGCGGGTCAGGAATGCCGAATTTGTCCCGCGGCACTTCTGTAGTGGAGTGGCGGGACGGTATAAACCGTTCTGAAATGTTAGGAACTTTAACGTCCTTTTTCCTTCCTTGGTGTCTCGCGGGCGCGGGTTCCGTCGGTGGCATCGTCGGTAGTGACGATGTTCCCTTGGTTGCCGCGTTCGAAATGGCTAATGCGCCATTCTCCTCCCCTCCCGAGGACACTTCCGACTGCGCGTAGCGGGATTGGGGAGTGTCCGAAGCGGATGATCCCGCCGCGGGCCCCTACGCGCGAGCAGCGTTGAGGCGCAACGTCGAATTGACGTGCCTCGCGATGCTCTTCTTGTGCATCTCCGCCCTCGCTCTGACGGCCTCGGCTTCGTCTACATCGTTGTAGACCGGAATGGGCCGACCGTCGACCTTGATGGTGCGGTTCTTGAAGTCGAGCACAACTTCGTGCTTAAGGAAGAACGGCGTTCCTAATATGACGTCGTACCGGTCGATGTCCACTACGTCGAAGTAGTAGGACTCGTTGACCGGTCCGACGCGCATCTGCGCGCGTGCGCCATAGACAATCTTCGTCCGGCTGCCGCGCGCTCCGAGCTGGAGACCGAGTTGCTCGTCCAGCTCGACGCGGTCCGCCATTGCGACGTACGCGAAGGTGGGCGATATCGAGTCGGTGGTGCAGCCCGAGTCGAAGAGCGCGTAAGCCGCTTCGCCGTTGATGAGGACCTGCGCGCACAGCGGACGCTGATAGCGCAAGTCTCTCTGAGGCTGGTCCTTCTTGTCCGTGAGGCGGCGTATACGGGGATCGTATATCCAAGCCGTTCGAATCGAACGGACTGGTAACGCCGCGCTCATCTGGAACGATTGCGCGATGTGCGATACTGCGCTGTCCCAGTCGCGGTCGACGTCCGGAGCGGTATCGTCGTCGTGCGACAGAGGCGCGAGATGCATGCTGTAAGCTTGGAGTTCTTGGTCGCTGTCCGAATCCGAGACGGACGAATAGTCCAGTCCTTGGTAATCGGATAGAGGACCGTCGGATAGACCGTCCTCCTCGACGCGTTCGTCGTTTTCTGGGGTCCCTTCGGTCTGTTCGACCTCAGGAGACTGATCGTTCGAGCTTGCTTGTGGCTCCTCCTCCGAAGATTCTATTTCCACGATGCGGCCCGCCCGCATCTGCCGGTCCTTAGGGTACTCCGGGCAGACAGGGTCATTGGCGTAATGCCCAAGCTTGCCGCACCGGTAGCAGGTGTCACCCTTAGGACGAGACGACGACTGCTGTCCCGCCGCAAAGGCCGAAGGTCTCTGTCCTTGCGGTGCGCCCTTCGGTGGGTCAGATCGACCCGGCCGGAAGTGCGCACGCGGACGGTCCTTCCGCTCCTCACGCTTGTCGTGGTGGCGATCTTGTGGAGGCCTAGAGCTCGACCGCTCGCGTCGCTCAGACTTGTGCGGTTTGCTCTTGGACGCGGAACGTTGCCCCGAAGACTGAGTCGTCTTCGCGGGGTTACGCTCCTCGTCCGTCCTGCGGCTCGACGGGAGACTCAGTCGCCACCTGCTGATGTACCCGTATTACATTAAATCTAGGCAGTGAGCCTAAAGGCCTTTGCAACACTTTCAGGGGTCTTACGTATTACAATACGACCTCCCCGGAAACAGTCCCAGCACCTCCGGAAAGCTTACAAAGCCTGCCATACAGGGTAGTGAGCCCCGGAGGGAGCCCGGGGGGTCACCTGACCTGCCTCCGGGGGCAGCAGGTGCACCCGGGTGGCTGATCTAGCTGCCCCGGGCTTAGATCTCCCCAGATCTCCCTAGATCTGGGGAAACCTGGGGAGATCTAGGCTTCCCCCCGGGATTTCCGGACCTGGCAGCCCCTCCCGGCGCTTTTGGGGGGTCACCCGAGGTCCCCGGGCGTCGTCCCACGGGCGCTTATTCTCCCGCGGCCTCCCTGCGGGCGCACTGCCCGGATTTGGCAGGTGCAGTTGGGGGCAGCAGGCAGGGGTGGGTGCCCCCCACTGCAGCTTCGTCAAATCTCAACCGATTTTGATGAAACAACTTGCGTTCTGTGCGCATTTACAGGGCGTTTCTAACGCACCTGAGACGTTGAAATTTGGGTACAAATTGAGGGAGCTATGGACGACGCACTATTAGCACCTGCTCCCCACTGATGGGGGTGTATCTCTGTGGGTTTTTACGTCCCCTCAGAACGGTTTTGTTTCCCTGAAAGCAGTCAAAACTGCGGTTCTAACGAGCCTAAGATCATGGTCATACGTCCACTGGACAGAAAGTTATGACACATTTACCTCCTTCAGCTCAGGGAGACAGTACTTCTCTCACATCTTGAGCATTTCTGAATCGTTTTTCAAGCGGTTTGATTTAGCAGGTAGAATGCATCATGTAGAAGTTTTGTGCGAAGTCCTGTGCACATTCAATGGCTAGAACTTGTGCAGCACCTCCATCAATAATGCAAAAATGCGACAGATAGATTTCAGGTACTATTAGCTACACCCATGCTTAGTACAATACAATTACAGGTGATACATGCATGGGACAGATATGATTTACAGCTAGGATGAAGCCAAGGGCTGGTGGCCAAGGCACCCTGGCAGGCCAACCCTGAACTGTGTAGAGTAAGACGCGTTTGTAGGCGAAATAAGCGCCCGTAAGACGCGTCTTATCGCCACCAAACACACCTCAAATATGATCTCCTTTGGGACCTACACTCAAAGCAAATCACCAAAGAATATAGCTGTCTAGACAATCAAAAATGCGACTCACCAGTGAAAGAATCATGCAATTTGGTGAAGGAACAGAGGAGATATGTGTGATTAGGTGTTGGAGAGGGTAATGTACAGCAGTGTTGCACGGAATTGTGGCTTGCAATGCACCCCAGTGAGAGCCCTCCTAGGCCTCCATCTCACATATCTCAGCCAGTACTCAATGAAATTACATGGTTCTTTCATCAAACTGTTGCATTTTGAGCTCCCAAGCATATGACACTATCATACTACAGCAGAAATGAAATGAGGCATACCAACACCCTAGAACATGGTGAGTGTGGCGCGTTTTCCCACGGGCGCTTATTTTGACGTTTGAGATCGAGACACCATAGCTCCCCTCACAGAGGGTATGTGACTGTGAAATTTTGTGGAGTACATTTAAACGGTTCTGTGACAATGGGTATGAAATTTGGGGGGACGAGGAAGAGCTGAGGGATTTTTATAGTGAGAACAAAGTAGAACGTCAGCCACAGACTTAACTTAGTTAGGATAATCTTATTTCATTAGTGATTGTTGGAACGGGATAATCCACCCCATTAAGGACAGCCATTGGCACAAGGGGATGTGTGGATAATCCGGGGGATTATCCACAGATAATCCCCAGTTACCGTCTGGTAGAGCCATCCTAAGTGTTGGGCTGTACGGATTTGTCGACTGCTGGATAATCCATTGGATAATCCGCCTGACACTAGTTAGTAATTGAAAAACAAGGACGATAATCCCAGGGGGATAATCCCGGGTGCGCGAGATAATCCGTCTGTGAGACAGTCGATAATCCGAACGATTAGCGTCACATGTATAGGATAAACAGATACATAGGAATCAGCAATACATCGCGTTCACAGTCCATCTAGACTACTACCTACGCTTCTTGGCAGGCTGTTTCTTCGGAGCAGCCTTCGACACTGTTTCCTCTGCCTCAGCATCGCGCCGACGCCCACTGCCGACGATAGTGATGTCGTCATCGGCCGCCTTCGGAGCCTTCCGGGTGCGTGTACCGCGTCGTAGCCCCTGCGCCTCGAGGCTAGCGGTGTCCGAGGAAGGGACTGTCTCCGCCGTTTTAGCCTTCTTCGCAGGACCCGCCTCTGTGGCCGAGGAAGTATCCTCTCGGGCCCGAGCGCGCTTGCGGGGACCACCGGGCTTTTCGCTCCCGACAGACTTGGGCGGCACTGGAGGCGATACGGGAGGAGACTCAGGCGCCGCCGGGGCGGACGCAGGATCTAGGGGCGCGACAGGAGCGAGCGGAGGAGTGTGCGTACGCGCATGCCCAGAAGGTGAAGCCGGCGCGGGTGGCGGGACAAGAGCGGGCGGCGGGACAGGCGCGGGCGACGGGGCAGACGCGGGTGGAGGACTCTGCGCGCGCGCATGCCCAGGAGGTGAAGCCGGTGCAGGCGGCGGGACAAGAGCGGGCGGCGGGACAGGCGCGGGTGGAGGACTCTGCGCGCGCGCATGCCCAGAAGGCGAAGCCGGCGCAAGCGGTGTCGGTGAATGGGAGGGTTGTGTGGACGGCGGGATAGGTGGCGAGGTCTGCGCCGTGAGCGACCGAGTCTGCGCAAGCGGTGACACAGAAGCCGCCGGCGGCACGGCGGGAACATTCTGCACGGGCACAGGCATCGGACTTACTGCCGGCGTTACTCCTGCGGGCGGTGGAGGCAGGACATGAGTTGCGCTCTGGCCTACCGAACTTGAAGGGCCAGATGGCGCGGCGGGCACCGTCAAGGTACTCCGCGCAAGAGTTGGTATAGACGTCGTAGATGCCGGCGGTGGGGTCTTCGCGAGCGCGCGCGGCGACGTAGGTGGCGTAGGCGATACAAGGGGCGCGTCCTGGATGGGGGTAGGGACATAAGGTGCGGCCGAGAGGAGTAGCGGGGCGGGCGGTGGGGAAGCCTCGCGCGACTGAGTTTGTGCAGGCGCGGGCACAGCAGACGTCGTGTGCGCGACCGTCGTGGTCTTCGCGGGGGCGGGAGACGCAGTGGTGGCCAGCGCCACTGTCGGAACGGGAGCTATGACTTTCTTGCCCTCACGTGTTGAAGCAAGGAACTTGAATGCTCTGGGTGTGCCCTGTGCGGCGAGAAGATCATCGTAAAGTCCGAAGACCTTTGCTGGGGGCAGCGTGATGGGATCGACGACGTTTCCTGCGTCCCACGGCGCTGAAAGGTACGCTGCCGGATCCCCCACAACCTTGTCCCAGCTGAATGCCGCAGATGCGGTTCCAACGGCATGGACTGTAAAGTCCAATTGAGCTGGGATACACAAACGCTAAAGAAACTGACGCACCCCACATCTCCGCGAAGTATGCAGTGAGGATCGTCGCGGCTTTCTTAGCTGACCAGTTTTCGTCCAGCGGCGGCAGTTCAGGCTCATTTCTTTCTGTGTAACGCAAACGTCCGTCACGCTTGTGAGGGATTTCGACTATGTTCATGATAAGTACCTGATGGAGAAGAGGAAGTAGTCGGCTTACCCATCTCGTGCTCTAAAAATCGAGTAAACCGATCGAACTCCTGTGGCGCATAGCCACCTTCGAAGAGATGAAATTGTGCGCCTGTTTTGGAACCCACTGTCATACTGAGAGGCATCAGCAGGCGGTCAAAAACATCAGATAGAGACATACTGCCAACGTCTCTGCTCCCCCAATTCGTCGCCCAGAACAAGGCCGACTTGCATCAAGCAAGGACCGACTTGACCTTTCTCGAAGCCGCAGAAGGAGGCGAGCAGATTGTGGAGGATGAAAGGGAAGTAAGTCTGGTTGCTACAAGGACGTGAGACATAGCTCCCGACAAGGAATAGAGCACATACTGCTTCCAATGGTTTGCGTCCTCGTTTTCTTGCTTCATCTTCCTCGCTTTGTCGATATACCTGCTCTTCACCTCTGGCTCTAGCGCGTCCCAGAGCGTCTTGACGGTACGCCGCCAGTCGCCGATCCCCTGCCCGTCTCGGGCGTCACTGACTTCCTGCTTGTGCTCGTCTGCCCAGAGCACGGAGGGAGAAGCCCCGCGCTGCTTGATGCGTTGGACGAGGGGGATAACGACCTTCTTCTGAATGATGTCGAGCTGCGCCGCGAGGTATGTGTCCACGGGGCCGTCGGCCGCAGGCTGAGTGGCGCTGTCGGCGTCCTCGGCGTCGTCTTCGCTCGCCTCATCCTTGTCTCCTTCTGTGCCGCTCTCGCTATCCGCATTAGCAGGGCTGATGCGTTTGGGCTTTGGCTTTGGGTTGCCGCGGTTGTGAAAGAAGTTGTATACTTTCTGTACGTCGCAATTAGTAGATGAAGACGGCTAAGTAGAAAACACATACCTCATCCCACTCCCCTCGAGTAAGACCTGCCGCCATGTTGTCGCAAATGTGATCTCTCGCTTCCTCCAGGAGATCCTTCCGTGCCTTGCCGCGTGTAGCGTAGTAACGGGTGACTAGCGTGGATAGATAACTGTGTTGTGAGGGGTACTTCGTCCAATTCATTCTTTTACCACCCTTCTTCTGAGGCTTGTCCTGTTCGTCGTCGAGACGGGGCATCGAGACTGTCACTTTGGCTCTCGTCCGGTCGAGATTAACGTTCTTCGGCCCCGGCTTCTTCTTGTTTGTCTTCCCAGTATCGCTGTCTTCACCCGACGTTGAGTCGATCACAGCCGGCGCGCTGGATTTCCCGGATGGCAAGGACTTCTTCGTCATGGTAGGGCTTCACGATGAGCGTAATGTAGTCAGTGGCGCGAGGTTGCGAAGTGGTTGAAGGAGAACACGGGTGTGGCGCATTCAGCGTGCGCGCAGAGATGATGCGCACCTCGCGCTGGCCAGCTATTAACTGGAACAAAGAGGTAGGGCCACAACTTATTGATGTAGGGAGGTCAAAGGCCTCCGCCGTAAGATACAATAAAGACGCGGCACGCATTGGCCGACTCTGCGCCACTGAACGTCGTCAGTATGTGTGTCGTTGGGACAAAGCAGGACAGCTTCACCTGGGGACGCACGTTCAGAATTACGCACTCGAATGCGCTCAGAAGAGGATTAAGGAGCTTGACGCGCTGAAGGAGGGCGACACGGCGTACGCAAGCCACTGGAACCTCATCGACGAGCGCAGCGCGCTGCAGAACAGCTTCGACGTCCGCTGCACGCGCAAACGTGACACCGCGGCCGACTACAAGGAGGCGGAAGACAAGTTCTTTGTCAAGCTCAACGAGGACCGCGCTCGCCGCGCCGAACAGCTGCGTGCGTAACGCGAGGAGCAGGAGGCGGCGAAAATGAAGGAGCTTGTGGACCGCCTTCGCGAAGAGGCAGACATGCCCGATGCGTTTCATGCGCGGGGTTAGCCAGCAAGAGCCTGTATATTGCTGATCTATTAGATGAATCTCACCGCCCGAGCAGGTCAAGGCAACGCGCCAGACTCACCATGGAGGACGTAAAGATCAAATCGTTAGCTTAATAGTATCTTCGGTCCATGGGTCGGCAAGGCGTCATTCATCGCGAGGCGTCCAGACCATTGTATTCCGCCAATAGCGCTGAACTCGGAGAGAAACTAAGTAAACGATACTCGTTATGTTCCCAAGCGCAATACGAGCCGTGGATTGTATTAGCGAAATACAGATATTATACATGGGAGTGAACCACTGGCGATCCGGGAGAATTGTAACCGTAACGTTATCAACCGTAGACCCTCAATCATCATACAGGGAAATTACATCTTCGTCAGCGGAACCAGGGATGTCTTCATCGTCCGAGATAACAATAACCTCAGCACCAGGTGGAGGCAGCGCTTTAGCCTTCCCCTTGCGGTCAAACCAGCCGGCGTTAGAGGTCTGCGCGAGACTAGAACCAGCGCGGTTGACGGAAGAGGGCAAACGAGCACGAGCACGACGCTTGCTCGATCGTTCCACCTGGCCCTCTTCACCGTTCACCACAGCATCGTGTGAGCGCTTCGCGACCACGCCAGACGACTTGCGTGCAGCAGGCGTCGGAGAAGACGGCGGCGAGGAAGAGGAAGCATCGCGAACGCGGGCGTTGGAGACGCTCGGAGTAGCGCTGGCAGCGAGAAGAGGAAGCCTCTTCAGCATGGAAGGCGGAAGCAATCTAGAGGGGGACGTGTAGTAGGCGATGTTGAACGGACTCTTGCAGTCCGGATCACGATAGAGCACAGTCTCTCCCCGATGCAGGAAGAGAGACTGGTAGTTCCGCGGGTAAGTGACCCACTTGCCAATCTGCCAGTCCCAGCGAGGGAGTTCAAAGCCCGGTTCCTTCTTCATATACCCCAGCAACTCCCAAACGATCTGATGCGTCAAGACGAACTCCACCTTGGAGTCTCGAACGGTTCCGGGGAGTTTGAGGTGGTACGGAGGGATGTTAGACTGCAGTATCCGTGAGACTGTGGGATACATATGAGGGCGGTCGAGTAACTTACTTGACCGAACAAAATAACATCGACGTCGACCTTAGTGACCCGAGGACCGCGAGACGACGAGCTTGAACCACTCGCGCGAACGACAGCTGGCGTACCACTGCCAGAGCTAGTCGTAGAGTCGTTGTGAGTGGACGAGCGCAAGACGCGCTGAGTGGCCGGCGTCGAAGGCGCTGCATCGGGCGTGATGAGCTCATCAGAACCTGGGGGCGCGACCACTCGAGTCCGACTCGGCGCAGGACCCTGGCGGCCCCGATTGATCCACTCCTTGAAGATGTCGCGCATCGTCTCAGCAAACTTGGTGTTCTGGGGTTCCCCGAAGGGCGGCGGATCCCGGTTGGCCAAGTAGTTCCACATGACTAGCTCGTCATCCGGGGCCAGCTGCACGCTGAGCCACTTCTTGTGAAACCGGCACTGGTTCCCCTTGCCGCGGGCGCAACACTACAACTAATTAGCAGCAAGTTCGAGAAAGAATATCATGCACTTACTATCTGCATATTGAGACCAATGAAGGCGAACTTGTTCGTCTTCGTCTTCTCGCGGTCACCGCCTAGGTGCGTGTTGTACCAATGGGGCGAGCCGAACTCGCATGGATTAAGGGCGCGGACGAGGGCCGTAACGGGCGGCTGCAAGCCGCGAACGAGATCCTTGATGTCGCCGTTCGGGTCGTCCTTCGACTTCGTAGGCATGGTGTGCGGTGACGGGTACGATGAGCCAGGAGGCGCGAGCGAGGTGTGAGCGAGAAATAGTGAACGATGAGATGATCGGAACTTGCGCACCATAGCGAGTCTTTTATACTCGGTGGCCACCTCGAAATGCAGCGACCGTGCAGAAGTGAGTGGCGTTATCGGGCCACAATGCGGCCCATGAGTGCGCCAGGCCTAAGCGCGTAGATGGACAAAGCGAATGTAGCGGGGTGCTTGAGCCGCTCCGTGTGCGTCGTTCATGTATCGCTTTGAACTCGAGTCTTGTGGACGGGCACCCGAGGACGGAGGAGTCTTTCGAGTGCCGCGCGCGGGCGAAACCATTAGTTTGCCGCAAAGCCGACCGGAGGCCCATCTCAGAGACCGTAGACTCCCGCGCGAGAACGTAGTGAATCATCTCCCGGACAACAGTGAAGGGGGAGGGGTACAGTGCGAGCGAGCGAGCCTTTGTGTAACGATACAACGACGTGATCTCTATCAGCACCGAGAGAACAAACATTCAAATTGAAACGAGTGCATGCGACGTACCAGAAAGACAGGAACTTGTGATGCAAAATCTCCGCGGGGTCGGAAGAGAGTCCATGCACGGCTGAAGATACGGGTTCATGGCGTTGACGAGAGAAAAGAGGGGAGGGGAAGGCACTCGAGGACGGATGAGTCTGTCGAGTGCCATGGGGGAGACCACGTAGTCTCCCCTAGAGTGTATGTCGGGGATCCAGGGGGCAATGCACGGAGACTAGAGTGAGGGAAAAGACAAGCAGAGAGGAACAGAAAGTGTAAGCTGAGGGAAGGAGACGAGGGAGTGCTTGCAGTGAGTACCGGCGCCCGGTCGCGCGGCGCGAAGTACGCCCCAACGTTGAACGTGCCCAGTCGCGCTCGAGTGCTCCCGGGCGGCCCGATGGCGCCGCGCGCCACGGGAGCGAGCGACACCATACATAGCGCCCGGCGGCGGCGGCGGCGGCGGCGGCGGCAACGTGCGCGACGCGTGGTTGACGCCCGCGAGAGCCGTCGACGCCGTCCTCTGTAGTCTCCACTCTCAGTTCTGCTTGCGCTCTCTTCCGCTCGCGCTCCGCTGCGCCTCCTCGCCGTCCCCCCTTTGTACCTCAGCTCATACGATACGCCGCTCTCTTGGTCCCCCCCTACAACCCGGATAGACTCTTCAGTCCTCCGGTGTTAGTATTCTGCTCGTAGACTAGACGTCTACGGGCAGCCGGTCTCTGCCACCCCACAACAAGGTCCGCATCAAGCCTTGGACCTCCCCAAGTCCCGCGCACTACCCGTGCCCCCGCTGCGTCAGAAATCTGCTTAACGTCGGTCAGCCTCGATCCTAGGCTCGTGTAAGTTGCTCTGGTTCGTCTTCTCCACGCAGGCCGTCTGATCCCTCTCAGCCCAAGACCAATACCTTGTCCACCTCAAGCTCAGGCCGCGCACTCATCGAGTTCTAGAGTAGTAGCATTCCCAGTAAGTCCTACACCTCCTGTCGTTCGTATCCGAATTCCAATCATCCCTTGAAGTCATCCTGTTCCGCATACCCGTCCACATCCCGGAAAGACTTTGACGTCCTCCGGTCTTCGCGCTGTGTTGGTAGACTAGGTGTCAACCAGCAGTGCTCGCGAAACGGTCCAGGCGTGCTTCTGCCACCCAGTCCTCCAACGGCCGTTCTCTCCCAGGTCCTGACGTGATCCAAAACGCCGCCGCATTGTTCCGCATCTACCTCTAGATTCTGCAGTAAGTTTCATCTTTACGCATGTGTGCGCGTACTGACGGGACTACTAGAAATCTCCGTCCCGTCATGGCCTGTGTTCTGCCAGAGCGTCCTACACACGGTATGAATGTGTCATGTAAGGCGAAGTTTCGCTACTGATGCATCTCCAGGTATCCTGCAATGGCATGACGCCAAGGCGAGCGCGCGTACTCGCGACGAGAAATATGTCATCACCACGCCGAACACGGACTTCGTTCCCGAGCCGTTCATCGGTGTTATCAAAGTTATCCTGCGTGCGGACTGTCGATACGGGACTGTCGATCCTATTCAATGGCCACAAGTTTTCGTACAGGATTACGACTACCTCTGTGCCATCCCCCGCTGCGTTCCTTCATCCCATTTGGCTGCTCTATGGTGCACTCCCAACGCCGACGATTTCCGTCTCCTCTCGGGTTCCATGTTCAAGACGATGGGCCTGTTCTCCGCCACCGCGCTGGCCCCTATAGTGGCCATTGTCGAGGAGACGACCAAGATGGTCCAAGTCCGCGCGCCCATTGGCGATCGCCGCCTCGCCTGGTTGGAAGCTGCCATGAGACAAGCCTCCGAACGTCTCATATATTTCCCGTGCACGTTCCGCGACGCCTTGTCCCAGGTTCGCGAGACCCAGCGCTACTGTCTCATGACCCGCGCTTTCATGGATTACTTCGACAACATCCTCCCCGCTCAGACCGGTGAACCGCAGCCTGTGCGACGCGACATCATGGGTGCGTTTACTACAGATGCTGGCGTGGTCCAGAAACTCCATGCGGCGGGTGTTCCAGTATGGTGGATTCGGCCAGACCTCTCATTACTCGGTCGACAATTAGTCAATATCGTCGTCCCGCGCCAACCGCACGGTATCTGCACCACCTTGTCGCGCGGCGGGGGGCATGTCCTCTTCAGCGGCCTTAGCGGACGTCAGCACCTCCGGATGACGGCGCGGGGTGGGCATACGTATCAAGACATCTCGATGTCACCCTTGCTCGCGGTGTACAGCGATGGTGGCTATAGCGCGCCAATGGCCCAGGCAAAGTACAAGGAAGCCAAGTCCGGCCGTTCTACGGGTCCGGTCGGGGCAGCACCTTCGTCATCGAGCGGAGGGCCATCCCGTTCAACGCCAAGTACTCGCGAAGCCCGAACCGCGCCGTGTACGTGTCTAAGTGCGATCATCTGCCGTTCTCTACTAACAGTTGTATAGATGCCTTGTCTGCTCATCCAAGCCAGGTTCGCGGCCGCAACAAATTCGAACATTTCGCCCACCCCTGGATGCCCCGACCTGTGCCCGCGTGGGATTGGGCGATGGCTCACGTCGACCTCTCCATACGCGCTCGGTCCGACCAGGGAGTGTGGGGCCACTGGTACCCGGAGCCTGCCCTGCTGGTGAGACCTGCGACCAACGATCGACGCGACCGTTATTTCTTCACCTGGTTGAGGCTCCGCTCAGCATGGATGTATCTCGTACGGCACCCGGGCAGCCGCGTGACCTCCGTGTCGGGCCAATGGTGGCGCGACGTCTTGTACGGCCCGATCGAGCGCCAGGAGCAGAATCTCACGGCCACTGCAAAGCGCTGGCAGGAAATCAAGCTCGTCTTCGGCACGGTGTTCGAGGAATCGCAATGGGACAGTACGTCGCGCTGGTTCCACTGGCGTGGCTTCGCGCTAGACCGATTGGACCACCGCCTCTGTCCCTGGGTTCTCTGGGAGCTCAGTGAGCTTGGATTTCGGCAGGAACTCGTAGCGATCGACCGGCTCCTTGTCCCTCGTCGGGATGAGCCGGAGTACGAAGTCGAGCGGGAGGAGCTCTTGGGCCGCGTTTTTGTTGACAGGAACGCGTATGCCCCACCCTTGCTTCCTCAGCACCCTGCGGGTCTCAGTGATCCTGTGCCACGTACCCGCGCAGCCTCCCTCGAGGCCCTTCGGCGCGTTCTTGTGCGCTGGCCGCGGTGCCCGAACGACTTGCACAGGGCGCCACTAGTGTTGACCACGCCACGCGAGGAGATCGAGGCCGTAGAGCGATCTTTAGCGTCGTTCTACGTCAACACTTTTTTTGAGCAGTCTGGACGCGCGCCGATCATCCCTCATCTCGTTCCGTCTCAAGCGCTTCCGCATCAAGCCCTCGATGGAGCCTCCGACTCGGAGGGCGAGATCTTCGATTAGCTCTGTACATTACTCGACCGCGTTGTGTATTTGAATGCAATTGTTCTGGTACCAGCATGCCTGACACAGTGGACAAAGCGCCAGACATGTGTGTGCATGTTCCCCGCCACCGACTTTGTCCGGCCACATCTCGACTTCATTGTGGCCCCGGAGCCATGTACACTTGTCTCGCATTCGAACCATGCTCACACCGCCTCAGCAGGTCGGAAACGTTCTTAAATGTATGGGTATCGCGACATGCATGTACGTGCCTCCCCCGCCACTGAATCGCTACTCATTCTCCCCTCGCGAGCCCAGATGTACAACAAGAAGGTCCTCAAGAAGGTTCCCGGTCTCGTCACCGCGCAGCCACCCAAGTCGTCGAACATCGATGTTCTATGCGCACTCCGCCGCGACGGCGGCCTACAGGTTGCCAAGACTCGAGACGGCGGTTCACCTTCTAAGCGTGCTCGACTCGACTCCGACTCGGACGGGACCGTCTGGGAGACGCTTCCCGACAAACCCTCGGAATCGACGCACGATGATCCGCTCGAAGCGGAAGACGACGATGTCCCCGTAAGCGACATTCTTGGGCCGTCCGAGGACGTGAACGACAACAACGGAGTTAAGCCGCCAGCCACTAGCGCGGAGTCAGCGAATCCCGATGGTACCACCGCGAAGGTACGTTCCGTTATGTATTCTCTCTGGTGCTCGTAATCTGACCTTGTGTAGAAGGGCCTGGCTGCCCGGTTTGTCCCCTGGCGGGCTCATTTCGACAACATTCTCAACGACATGCTCTCAATGGAGGAGGATGCCGACATCCCCGGACCATGCGCGATGCCAGATTGCAAGGAGATCGCCACGACACGGTGCCGTGAGTGTGTCCAGATGGCGCCACTCTGCGCAGGCTGCACGCGCGAGCAACACCGCAACCGCCCGTTCCACTGGATCGACAAGTGGAATGGCTCATTCTTTGAGCGACACGATCTTGGCCTCACCATCCACCTCGGGCATCGAGGACACCCATGCCCCCAACGCCCTTCCAACGACACGTCGGACGCCTTTACCATCGTACACCTTAACGGCGTGCACGAGTGCCGCGTGCAATACTGTTTCTGCCGCGGCGCGCGCGATCGTGTCTCGCAGCTCGTGCGCGCGGACCTCTTCCCTGCCACTCTCGAGCGCATCGAGACCGCGTTTACGGTGGAGGTCCTTCGCGCGTATCATCTACTCTACGACACGTCCAAAGTCAGTGCACAAGACTTCATGCGATGGGTCGCGCGCAGGACAAACAACGCGAACATGCCCCGCGTCAAGGTTCGTACCTTATAACTCTGCTTCAGCTCGTGCTCATCTCCATCGCAGAGTCGCTATAAAGAATTTCTTTTCTCTTTCCGAATCTACCGGTACCTCGTGCAAGTTAAACGAGCTGGCCGGGTTCATGGAATCCAGTTTCCAAACCGCCAGCCGAACGACATCACGGTTCCCTGTGTTCTCTGCCCATACCCTGGTGTAAACCTCCCGGAGAACTGGAAAGACCACCCTGACCACCTCCAGTACGTCGTACTGAACATACGCGATCGACATCGACTTATTGATCTATTTAGGTACATCTATCGTGCGCTATTTAGCGCAGACGGCAACCACAGTCTTCATAAGAAGACGAAGAAGGACGATGCAACCGACGTCGCACTTACCGAGGGTCAAGGGTACTTCACGCCGCACAGTGAGATGAAGCCGTACCTTGAGACGAAGTACAAGCGTAAGAGGTCCAAGAAGAAGAACCAGGACGGTGGGGAGAGCACAGATGAGCCTCCGGTAAGTTGCGCGTGCAAGCATTTTCTTTCCGCACACTCATACACAGTACGCTAGGACTACACCTGCAACGGCTTTAAGGTCGCGCGTTCTCAGCGTCCGGGAAAGTTTACCAGTATGGACGTGAGCGGTATCATCGCGGTCGTATGCAGCCACCTGTTCTTCTGGTTCCACGCGGTTGTCGATATGCAAACGGGCGAAATGTGAGTGCTTGAACCTCCGCTAGCATGCATCTTTGACCGACGATCGCGCAGGTGGGGACATACTGATTTCGCTCTCGCCGCGGTCCTCCGAATCACTATCGAGCTCCTCCAGCACGGTTTCACATACGACGTCATCTGCAGTTACCTCAGACATATCGCGGACCGGTTCGGCCAGTATAATCCAGACTTAGTCGATATCGTCAATCGAATGCAGTGCTTACTTCCGAAGATGCACATGCACGCCCACAAGGATCAGTGCCAAGTCGTCTATGCGATCTGCAACGCCATCGGCTGGGGGCTTATGCACGGCGAGGGCGTTGAGATTTTGTGGGCAGTGTTCAACATTGCAGGTCTCACCACGCGCGAGATGACCGCGGGCGCGCGCCACGACGCTCTTGTCGCGCTAATGAGCTTCTGGAACTGGGAAAGGATTGAGAAGACCGGTGAGTCCGAGGAATTTCTCGTTGCCGACTCAGCCTTCGACTGACACCACGTTCTTGCAGCGTCCTTCTTGAAGAGGAAGCTTCGCGAGGCGTACAAGCTTCAGCGCCAGAAGACTAGATACTTCGCGAGCCTGACAGCGCTGGCTGGACCGGACACCGTTGCGAGGTGGCTGAAGATACCTGTCGACGAGAATGCTCCAACTCCTCAGACGTTCCGCGCAAAGGAGAAGGAGTACCCCAATAGCGTATACCGCACTCAAGTCGATGCACGTAAGTCAGATTCACGATGACATTGACTACCTACGCTAACTCGCGTATCTAGTACCAAGCCAGGAGAAAGCGTTCAAAGCGCTCACGAAGGAGGTGACGGAGAAGACGGGAACACTCACTAATCGCGCGACGGTAAACCTACGGAGCGCGTTGGCGCAGTTTATCAAGGCCGGCATTGATCTACAGCAGCAGGTGTACGTCGTCTATGCTTCTGAGCGGTCTTCAGTTACTCACAGATTGAATCTAGGCTCCACTTGCGCTATGTCGACGACCATGTCAAGGCAAACGAGAGCGTCTTAGACGATGGCATGAGGAACGTCACTTGGAACTCGTTCCACAAGAAGTTCGCCAAGTGGCGGGTATCTCAAGCCAAGTACATGCCCGCGTTTGAGTCGTTCGTGCAAAGCGACGATGCCACCATTGTCGCCGATGACCAGGACATCACGGGCTTTGCCGACGAAGATAAAGCAGATTCCGATGGCGAAGTCTTCAATGAGGTGCTCGGTCTCCCGTCAGATTTCGACGAGGACGAGCGCGAGGAATACGAGATTACACATCTCGTCGACTTCGAGCTTCCCATCCGCCTCGGTCTTGCCTTCGACCAGCTACAGAAGCTCCGCCAGACCGTTTACCATCGCGCGTCGTTGATCACCGACAAGAAGAAGACAGCACGCGGCAACAAGGCGAACCAGGCTGCCGAGAAGCACATCCAGCTAGTCAAGAAGCTGCAGAAATATCTCGCCGATCGCTTCAACGACAACTTCGACCGCATCACCCGGCTCCGAGGGTCTGCATACAACGCGTCCGATGACAAGACTCCCGGACGCCTACTTCGCAGAGTGAATGCCGAAAAGGATCTCACTATCGCGAACCTTGCCACCCCGCGCGAACTGGGCGACAGCAAGGTCTCGGGCTCGTGGATCTGGCAGGTGATTGTGGAGCCAGAGAATGTGCCGAAGATTAAGAAACGTCAGACTAAAGCCGACAAGGCCGCGGCGAAGGCCGCGGATCGCCGTAAGTGTTCATCACTCGTGCATCTGTGCCCGTGCTCATCGTTTGGTAGGCGCATTCAAGCAATGGCAGCGCGCCCGCTCTGAGAAGTTGCGGTGTGATGAGGCGGTCAGCAAACTTTGCGCGGAATTCCGATTCGCGCGCGACGGCTACGCGTGGATCGCGAACGTGTGGAGGAAGGCCGCAGACGTCGTGGGGGCCCCTCGCGGGCAGCGCGCCTACGCCTATGCCCATGAGCGCATGTGGCTACAAAAGAGGGAGGAGATTGTTCAAGTATATGAGCACGAGCGGCGCAAGGGAGTCAAGAGCGAGGAACTCGACCACTCGCGGGTAAGTGCTGTCGTTGGAACCTAGTGCCTGATCAATCTGACACCGTCACAGTCCATCAGGCCATACCTATCACAACTTACCGACGACCTCACGACGTGGGAGGCAGTCCTGAAGGACATGGAAGGCCATTTCCCAACTCAGCCCGTTGACGATGAGTCCGTCGACGATATGCTGAACACGGGCGGGGCTGAGGAGGAGGCCGTGGACGAACCAGAAGTTGAAGCCATGGCGGCGAAGATTACCGAGGAGATGGATGAGTCGGGCGATGAGGGCGACGAGGGCGATGTGGGCCCTCCACAGACGCTGTAGCACGTTGTACTCTAGTCCCGAAACATGATAATCCTGCGCTCATCCTCACGCGATAATCCTGCGCTCATCCGCACGCGATCATCCTTCAAGTCTTCGCTCATCCCACACGATAATCCTTCGCTCATCTTCACGTGATGATCCTTCGCCCCTCCACACATCAGAACTTCCGTATGGCACTGCCACACTGGCGGCACTGGCGCGCTGACAGATTTTTCCGTCAGTGCCGTCAGTACCAGTCAGTACGAGCATAGACATACGTCCGCGGTGCCCATCGCAAATGAACATATATACTTGCCTCTTGAGCGGCGCTGAGGCGCCCTGGGTTCCGATTCTTTCGAACACGGAGCAGGACTCAAAGCGACCAGAGTTGTGCATGCGTAAGACTACAGGTTCACATTCTGGGCATCTGCTATCCATCCCGATACGTCCTCCCGCTGCCGCTCCTGCTCACATACACTCTCGGGCGCATTTGCGAGATTTCGCGAGTTTGCCCAGCCGGTTCGGCGTCAGCCCAGGAGTCCTCGACTGAGCTTGAATTTCCCATCA
>NDFF03000023.1:0-21481 GCA_002150815.3 Grammothele lineata
TACCGGCGCGTTAGCATTTTCACGTGACTTTCGATGGCAGGCGTCTAATCTGAGGGCCCGTCTGTCTCCCGTTGTGCACGTGACTTTCGATGGCAGGCGCTTGATTCACTCCGACGATGACCTCCCTGTGCCATCCGACTCCCTCCTCGAGTCCCGAGTCCTCCGAGTCCTCCGAATCGACTCTGGAACTGCTTAGTAGGGAGGGTAAGCAACAGACTACCTCTGGAGCATCTTCAACTTGTCGATACGCATTGACGGTTGTGCATGGTGCTCTCGCGCGGAACGACCTCTCGGAATACTTAAGTTTCTATGTTCCAAATTCCGATTGCTTTTGTCGCTTCTATCAATGTCCTCGTTGTGTAACACTGCCAACTCAGACCAATCTCTTCCACATGTAGACGGGTTAGTCGAGTGCGTATCTGGCCATTACATTGAGACAAATTTAGGGAACAGAAAGAATCGGAACCCAGGGCGCTGGAAGCGCCGCTCAAGAGGCAAGTGTTGACCGGATCACCGTCGTTGATGGAAGACACCGCGATCACATTCACAAGGTAGTGATCGTGGGAAACTGGCGTTTACCTCAAATTGAAGTCCGATAGCCTGGGCAATCGGGGATACAAAGCTTGGGCACTTTCCTGTCAAACTTCGCGCGAGACATAGTTCCCCTTACCAGCTTGGACCAAGTCGTCGAAGACAGTTCAACGCAGCGACGTGCGGATGTACATGTATCCGTCCTTCCCTGTGGTCGCATCTACGTTCCCCGTTGACGTTGAGCGCCAAGGATGTTCCTCCCAGACTCTGATGTCAACGGTCACAGGTCAGAATTTTCATACATCATTCAAATCAGAGAGCGAGTACTCACCGGGTCATGACATCGTCCGTCCCAGTTGCCTAGTCGAACATGCAGCTCAACCGTCCCGATTCTTCACTTCACGGTCTCGAACTATGACATCATGTCTGAAGCCGTCCCCGTGGATCTCCGCACAGGAGACCTGCCTGCACTTTTATCGATCGTCTCCAGCCCCATTCCAGGAGCATTGAAGATCCGGTTTTCTGCGTGATTTTAGCTGAGACGACGTAAGCCTTCCGACGCTACTGTATACCGTCCTACTGTATACCGTCGGATATGATATGCAGCGGTCAGTATGCAGTTCCTATTCACCGGGCATAGCTCCTCAACCGCCCTGTTCTTATCTCATTCCAGTCATTGTCCCGGAGCACTCCTTGCACGGCCACACGTCCGCAGCTTGACCACACGAAGTCGGTCTCGCTGTTCTCCCTCAATGTCGCCCGTGGGTACGTAATCACTCACTGTTGCCGCTGTACTTAGTCCACTGCGACTGACTGAGCGCCGACCCTCAAGTCCCCCCACTACGAGTCTATCCAAATGAGAAATTAGCTCTCGAACCCGCCGCAAATGAGGTCCGTCTATGGGCGAGTTTGGTACATTTCCGTTCCTAGTACGTGAAAGGATACACAGTGAAGATGTTAATGAGCCTGATAGAATGATGGCGCGAGTGTTAGAGTTTGCGCACTATCATACCAACACCTTCTCAAACGTCGGCCGATGGATAGATATATTCAGAAGAGTTGCATACGCCGGCCAGGCACGCCCTACTCCGATTCTCGCTACCACAAAGGGCAGCTCTCTCAGGCTCATAGTATCCCTCTACGTAAGTGGCTGTTCAGGCGTCTTCATCTATTTGTAGTTGGGCGAATCCGCGCAGGGCGACCTAGCAGAGCTCCTCGCGCGTAGGGCAAGTTTTCTGCTCTTATCTGTTGTACTGTGTATGTCGCAACGACCAACGTAGGTTTCAGCTGTATGCTAGTGGTACAGCAGTTTTGGGTTGTTCAAACTCTCGCACGGCCCTCCCTGACCATAACACTACAGGAACTGACGCTCGCCTTTCCGCACAGCGCGATCGCGTCTCTAAAACAGACGGGCTTTTAGGCCGAAAGTCACACCTTGCACAATTCGGGCGCTTCTTCTGAGGTGTTGAATGCACGTTAAGGGCCACTGTTGGCATTGTGATCAGCCAACGGTCGGTTTGCTTTCCCGAAGCTTCCGAGTTCCTGCGAGTTTTTCCTCACTGTGGGTTTTCCTTCTAGTCCAACCTAATAATGGGAGCGAAGATCTGACCATAGATGTGTCGTCGGGTTACAGTAGCGCGCGGCCCGATGGTTCTCGGACTCAACAGTCGGCGTCTTCAAGTTGGCGTGCGTTCTATGCCGTTGACATGTCCGATCTATGCGTACATGCTCTCTCAGCCTCCTCTGGTAATGTTGGGTTTCATTACCTTTGCCCACTGTCGAATTGTGTTGAGACCGCTGCTACAAGTCCCAGACGAACTCTTGAGCAGAGACTTCGTTACTGAATTTGCGTCCAAAAAGCTAACAGTCTAGTCACCTCCAATGCCCGTCCTATGACCGCACGGAAGTAATGATCAACTCGTCGGCGGACCGCAGACGTGCCGGGAAAATGCATTCTGCCTGCCCGCATGGCCATAGGGTCCGAGATCCAGCCTAGATTCGTTGATTGGCCCTCAGGATAGGTTTCTCATCGGCCCCATGACCAGGACTCGGGTAGATCTCACCCCGCGGGCCCCCGCAGTTGACCAAGAGCATAAATACGCCATGGTCACTGAAACAAACTCTGTCCCCTCCACCTTTAGCCTCGCTTACCTGCGACCTCTCTATCTAGCCAGAGGAGGCTTTGCACTGGGCGCAACCGAATAGCCTACAACCGCTCGAGCAAAGATATGGCTGGCGGAGGAACGAACATCATTGCGTCAAATCGGCGCAAGAATCTGGCCGGCCCTTCTGGCTGGGTACGTCTTCTTTCCTTCGTCTTGTTGCGGTCGCTGGTTGCCCTTTGTCCTACCCGTCGTCTCTCATGCTGTACCCATACAACAGGCCGGGCTCCTCGCCAATGCAAGAATCTTCGCGATCGCGGTCTTTGCGTCGCTTGGTGGCTTGTGAGTCCCCCCCATTTCTGTAATGCTGGTCTTCGGCTGGGCTGATTCACACGACCCCTCAGACTATATGGTAAGCATGCGCATCGTGTACGTACACGCGCTGACTGCGATGATTGATTGTGTTTTCGCCTGCTTTCGTAGGTTACAACCAGGTGGGATCCATTCAAAAACTGTGTACGTTATAGCGCAGCTCGCTGATACCTCGGAGCGACCAGGGGGTGTTCTCAGGTGTGCTCAATATGACGTCGTTCAAGAACCGGATGGGGCACGACGCGACAGACCCTGGTACCCAAGGATGGCTTGTTGCTATCCTCGAGCTTGGTGCTTGGGTTGGTGTGCTCCTCAGTGGCTACCTTGCGGATAAGCTTTCACGAAAGTATACGATTGTCACTGGTACGTGTGCGCGCTGCTCGATAGGGCCAACGGCCGTCAGTAGTAATGCCAAAGCATACTGATCCAGTGTCGATTTGGCAGCGGTAGTCGTGTTCTGCGTTGGTGTGATTGTTCAGACCACGGCGTTCCATCCTTCCTCGATTTTTGCAGGTAAAGCTCGAGTACCTGGGTGTTTCCCTGTGGATGTTGGCTGAAGATCGTCTTACAGGTCGATTTGTGACCGGTCTTGGCGTCGGTTCCCTCAGTATGGCTGTCCCACTTTACAAGTGCGTACCGTATTCATCCCCACGTATCATGTTTCCCGGGTGCTTATATAGGTCATTCAGTGCTGAGCTGGCTCCACCCGAAGTACGCGGAAGTCTCGTCGCACTCCAGCAACTTGCCATCACGTTTGGCATCATGGTATCGTTCTGGATCGATTTTGGCACCAACCATATCGGTGGCACGGGAGAATCCCAGAGCGAGGCATCATGGCGTTTGTCACTGGCTCTACAACTCGTTCCTGCGATCGTTCTTGGTGTTGGAATCATGTTCATGCCATTCTCACCCAGGTATGTAGGGCGAACGAACTTGGTATCTTATAAGTAACGTCGCCTCCCTGCGCATAGGTGGCTCGTGAATAACGGTCGCGAAGATGAGGCATTGCAAGTCCTTAGTCGTGCACGGCGTCTGCCTCCAGACTCAGACTTGGTCCAAATTGAGTTCTTGTGAGTGATTGCCAACTCTTGCACGACGCAACTCGTTCTAATTGTTATCAGAGAGATCAAGGCACAGCACATATTTGAGAAGGAGATGTCCGAAATACGATTCCCAGACCTCCAAGATGGCTCCTTTAAGTCTAATTTCAAGCTCGGCCTGTATGAATACATGAGCCTGCTGACAACTCGCTGTGCGTTTGATATTCTCCAGAGGATGCTCGCAGATACTTAATGACGCTCATATAGCTCTCTTCTACCGAGTTGCGATCGGTGCTTTGACCATGTTTTTCCAGCAATGGACCGGCGTGAATGCAATACTCTACTACGCGCCATTCATCTTCCAGGACCTTGGCTTGGCTGGGAACAGCACGTCTCTCCTAGCCACTGGTGTCGTTGGCATTGTGTAAGTTTTACCTTCAAAGACGATTTGTGCGGGAAAGGCTGCTCACGGCCTCTTTTAGCATGTTCCTCGCGACCATCCCAGCCGTGATCTGGGTTGACCAGGTTGGCCGGAAGCCAGTGCTCGTCTCTGGAGCCTTCCTCATGGCTGCATGCCATATCATCGTAGCCGTCTTGACGGGGCTCTTCCACACCGACTGGGCCGCGCATAAGGCCGCGGGCTGGGCTGCGTGTGCGCTAGTTTGGTTGTTCGCAATTGGGTTTGGATACTCCTGGGGGCCCTGCGCGTGGATCCTCGTGGCGGAAATTTGGCCTTTGTCAATCCGTGGAAAGGGTGTCTCGATTGCCGCATCGTCGAACTGGATGAACAACTTCATCGGTGAGGCTTTCTCACGGAACTTATACATCACTCGTCGTAACGCGTTTTTGGTAGTTGGTCAAGTCACTCCGACCATGCTGAACAACATTGGATTCGGGACATTTGTATTTTTCGGAGTAAGCGGATTCCCTCTTACCGTATCCATTGCATGTCCTCACTGGGATGCTTCCTAGGCGTTTTCATTCGCCGGTGGTCTGTTCATTTGGCTGTTCGTGCCAGAAACGAAAGGCTTAACGCTAGAGGAGATGGATGAGATATTCGGCTCCGCTGGAATGGCTGCAAGCGAGCAGGAGCGCTTTATTGAGATTGAGAAGCGTATCGGTCTCGACGCCTACAACTACAGCGACCCAAGCCGTATGAGCCCTTCGGACCTCAAGAGCGACATTGAAAAAGTCTAATCGCGTCTTCCGTCCCGTGGCGACGGTCGTTGTATCGTTGGTTGCTTTTGGAGGCACCAACAATGGCATGACCAGCACGTTCCTGCCCCAGACAACCCCTTGTATACTATAGCCTACGTTCCTCTCATACCACTTTTTCATGACATGGTTACGCGTTGGCATTTCGTTGTCATTTCATGGAGTCCTAATGTAAGTATGTTTCTGTATCCTGTATCTGGACTGTTGCGGTGTACGCACCAACAAAGCTAGGCTGCTGCATAATGGCTCATCGACGTTCAAGGATAGTCGAGGACTGTCAGCTAGCGGCTCCTGAAACTGAGTCCGGTGCTGGAAGCTTCTACGAGTTTAACGACACTTCGATGTCACGTGAGCGCGTCGCGTCGCGTCGACGCGCGTTTGCAGTGCCGAAACTCAAGTACTCACCGTTCACGTTGCTTAGATCTGTCCACCGCTTTCATCTACTATTCTGTATGCGCCCAAATTCGCTGTGCAATCCCCATGGCGGACCTTCGTGAGCTTTTCAAGGGGCTTAATCCGGCCCAACTCCAAGGTCCGTCCTCCATAAGCTCGTGAAGTCTACACCTTCTGACCTGGCTTGCTTCCGTAGCTGTCAGACACCCACCACAGGTTCCCCTTCAGATCCTCGCTGGTCCAGGAAGTGGGAAGACAAAGGTCTTGACGATGCGCATTGCCTATCTCATCACGGAATGCTACCTCTCCCCCGGCTCTATCTGCGCTGTGACCTTCACAAATAAGGCTGCGAACGAGATGAAGGAGCGACTAGTCAAGCTCATTGGCAAGGATCAGACAGCCCAGATCAAGATGGGTACATTCCACGCGCTGTGTGCCTCCTTCTTGCGGCGATATGCGCGGTACGTTGGTATCGAGGGGAACTTTACTGTATGTGATGCCCAAGAAAGGTGAGTGGTTCCCAAGTGATGTGTTCTAGGGGACCGAACACTTAGGTGGACCGGGCGATACACCAGCCAGAAGATTATCGCGAAGTTGTTGAAGCCGTATCAAGAGAGGTTGAATGCAAAGAACATATCGATAAACGGGGGAGGCGTCCAATCCATCATATCGAAGTACAAAGCGAAAGGCCTGACTGCTGACGACGTGCTTGCCCTCGTTGCCGAAAACAACAAGCTCAGCCCAAAAGAACGTCTGAAGCGGATCATGGAGAAGAAAGGCGAGTTCCTCGATGGCGATTTGGGCGAGATGCTAGGTGCGTTATACAAGGAGTACGAAAGGACCCTGCGGGAGTCGAATAGCCTGGATTTCGATGACCTGCTTGTCTTCGGCGTGAAGATGTTTTCCTCGGTCAAAAGGGCTTCCAATTGGTGTCAGCACATCCTGGTCGACGAATAGTGAGATTGTTGTGCATGTCCGCCGTCGCCCTCTGATAAACTCTCGTATAGCCAGGACACCAATATCAGCCAGTACGATCTGATGCGTTACATCGCCCAAGCAAATCGATGTGTCACAATCGTCGGAGACCCGGATCAATCAAGTAGGCAGAACAACGAGCACAGTTTACATGCTTCTGATGACATTCGCAGTCTACGGGTGGCGTTCGGCGGAGGTTGCAAACTTGGCAAAGATGCAGAGAGGTACGTGTACATTGACACCGCAGGAGACATAAGGTAATCAGTCGACCTTGTTCATTCCTGACAGACTTTCCTTCCACACAACAAATTTACCTTGAACAGAACTACCGTTCGACCAAGTCCATTCTCACGGCTAGTCTAGCAATTATCTCGCAGGGTAAGCATATGTTCTTTATGTTCCTTCATTTCTCAGACTAAGACTTATACTCGGCGCGCAGATAAGGACCGAATACCGAAGACGCTATACACATCGTACTCAGCAGGATCTCTACCTACGCTTCGATCGTTCCCCAAAGAACAAATAGAAGCTGCATTCCTTGCCTTGGAGATCAAGCGTCTTGTCATTTTCACTGGAGGCATGCTGAGTTGGGACGACTTCGCCATTCTCTTACGTTATAACTCTATGTCGCGACTCATCGAAGCTGCCCTGCAGAAGGAAGGAATTCCCCATCGGGTCTTGGCGGGTCACAGATTCTTTGAGCGTTTAGAGGTTTGTCGCTAATCACTGTGCACCGACCCATGCACTTGCTTACTCCTTCATACAGGTGAAGGATATCCTGGCTTATCTCCAGCTTGTCGACAACCCCGCGTTCCTACCCGCTTTTACCCGGGTTGTAAATACCCCCTCGCGAATGGTGGGAGAAAAGGTATGTGGACTTGAGAACCCGCAGACTGTGTTCGACACTGATTGGCATGCTACAGACGGTCAACGAGCTCCTTCATCAAGCTAAGCAACTTGGAGTTTCTCCGATGGAGCTCGTCGAGCGAATCGTTGATGGCAAGGTACCAGACATCAAACCTCCCGTCAAAAAGAAATTGGCTGCGTTTGCTGGTATGATTCGAGATTTGCGTAAATATGCCAACGAGGTCAGCTGTCAGTCACCTCCCAATGATCGTCTTGACTAATTTTTATTTAGGGAATGTCGCCGTCGAAGCTGATTCAAGCTGTGACTGAGTTTACTATGTACCAAGAACATCTTCGTAAGACACAAGAAGACCACGAGAACCGCTGGGATAACGTACAAGAGTTGATGAACTTCGCGGTCGAGGTTGAGAATGGCATGCCTGAAGCGACAAGTAAGATGATGGGCGACGCCGAGGGCGCTGCTCAAGAAGAGCTACTCGGTCATCAAGTCCGAGAAGTTCAGGCAGTCGCGGAGAACCGGTCTGGAGTGTGAGTCGAGTGCCTTCCATGCTGTGCCATTCTTCTAATGCCCCCTCTCAGAGAAACCCCTTTACGATTATTTCTGCAAGCCTCAATGTTGTCGACTGATACGGAAACCAAGGAAGATGACAAAAATAAGCCGGTAAGCCCCTAACGAGTACTCATGGGACGCAAAACTGACCAATACTTAAGAAAGTCACAATATCAACTTGCCACGCCGCCAAGGGGCTTGAATGGGCAGTAGTCATGATTCCTGGCGGTGAGTGATACAACTAGTACGCCAGATAGCATTGACATTTTCGACGCGCAGTCGTGAATGGCGTCTTCCCTTCCGCTAGATCGGAGGATACGATGGAAGAGCTGTGAGTTGCGTAGTGCTTCCTACATTTATAGCTAATATCTGTTCAACAGGCGACTGCTTTACGTAGCATGTACACGTGCGCAATGCCTCCTCTATCTAACTCATCCAGCAACTCGTATGGTGGCAGGAGAGGACATGCCTACTTCCGTTTCACAGTTCATTCCCGCTGTGCGTGTCGTTCAGTGTCACTTACGGCTCCACTCATTCATATTCACAGGCTCGGGCAACTATGACAGAGGAGCTTCCGACTTTACCACCACAACATCGCGTCACTATGTCCCAAATACTCAGCCGTGATGTACCTGATGAAGCAGCACTTGCGAGACAGGTGGCAGACTAGTAAGTGCTCTGCCTTTCATGGAGTGCAATTTGACTGAAGTTCATTTAGTGAGGAGAATGGACGTCATCCTTGCTGGCATGCCAATGCCCCGTTTAGAGACCAGGTAACTGGACGATTGAACGCCTACGGAGTACCCAACCATTATTTCGCTCCTCAAGGGTACCAGCCACAAGCACAACGCGCCCCTCATTGTCAGCCAATTCCTCAAAGTCGCACGGCCTCCTCCGGGCCGCGTAGGAGTCAAGCCCCGCAGCCACCGGTACTGGATAAGCAGCCTCGTCCGCGGGGAAACCAAGTCCTGACTCGAGCCGGCAGCGATCTCCACGGTAAGCCCCATGAGCGAATGTTGAGTTCGCCGCTTAATGTTCTCGCAGAACCTCCGGTGTTTGTCTCCAGCAACGTCATCCACTTCAATAACGTACATCGGGAGGGTGTTGTTCAGACGGCGCAACAGACAATTGTGGGAACCAGCAGCCGGCGAGTCTTCCCGGACAAACCCTCGGTATCGAAAAATCCATCATCCATAGGTCCTGCAGAATCCTCGACGTCGTCAAATGGCTTTGTGGTCAACGTGCGCCCTAAGGTGAAAGCTGAACCTGCGCACGCGGGGGCGGACTTGCGTAACTGGGTCCAGAAGCCTCCTTCAGCCGCCTCTAAAGGGAAGGGAAAGGCGGTTGAGTGTCCTCAAATCGACCTGTCTGCACGCCGTGCTCGTATCAAACTAGAGCCCAACCCCTCTGATATAGACATCAAGGAGGAAGAACGAGCGGTTGCTATCAAGCTCGAACCCGTTAACACGTCACAATTAGAGTTGAACGTACGGAAAAAACCACGACCGAACTCTTCTACCAAGTCGGTACAGCTCTCTCCTACGATTCGCCGACCTGCGCTCCCTGTCAAACTGGAGTCTGGCAGCGTTGTCGCGAAGGCGGAATTTGGTTCTCGTCCGCAGTCTGAAGTTAGCTCTCCCGTCAAGATGGAGGTTGACATCACGACAATGCCTTTACTGCCGTCACCTCGGCCCCCCAGTCGACCACGGCCCCCAGCGAACAGTTCATCGGTGTCAGCCATTTCGTCTGCCACGGAGAAGGTCGAAGATGTCACTCGAAATTTGTCTGTGGAGGACTTTACCCCCTCATCGTTGCCGCGACCTCTGAACGCATCCCCAGCGGACATACAATCGCATTCGTCCGTACCCTCGTTGCCTTCTTCAAGTCCATCTTCGCCCGGCTGTACGCCCCACGTAGCTGTACCCTCGTCAGACAGCAAGCCGGTGAAGCGGAGACTGGGCATGGGTCGAGCGACGACCGGCTACACGAACAAGAAGTTCAAGCCTCTCCTTCCCAACAATTGATTTAGGCACTGGCTTCTTCATGCTTTCTACTTATGCTTCTTGTAGCGATACATGCGCTCATGTCAACTACCGTGTTCCTAGATGTACTTTTATGTTATCGGACGAGCAACTTTGTTCTGTACACGAGGCGTGGATTGGACCTGATGATTTCCAGAAACTGCATGTTCCCTGAGCCATGCCTCATGGCGACCTCGAGGCATGCCGAGCAGCAGCTGTGGTCCGCACCTGACGAAAGACCCTAGCCCATCCTGATTCTTCCCTCCCATCTCTCACGTCTGCTATTCCTAAACTCGAGCGGGCGAGTCGTCTTCCATTGTCTGTAACGGGGCCACAGGTCTACTACACGCGGCATGGACGTACACAGTCGAGACCACAGACGAGACCGAAAACTTTCCGCCTCGGCCGGCTCGACGCACACGCTGCAGATGCGATACCATCGACGCCCCGCGCCCGCACAGAATTCGCGGCGGCTGATCAGCTCGAGCAGGCTCGCCGCACGCGCCCCGTGGGCGGGCGTAGGGCAGCACGCACCCATCACGTCAGGACGCCGCCTGCTCGAATATATTGCCACCGCCGGGCCCTCTCCCTCCCTTCTTCCTCACTGCATCCTCGCTGCCACTGCTACTGCTTCGTCCGCTCCATCCGCTCCTGCTCCCCGTCCATATCCACGCCCGGCCCACATCCGCATCCACATCGTCCCGCAAAGCCCGACTTGTGCCCTCGACCCCGACTACTACTCCACCGTTGCGCTTCATACCCACCACGCACAATCCATCGACACCTCTCCCTCCTCTCGCCCGATCGCCATCTCATTCCCCATGCTGAAGCCAGTGCCGCCCGCGTCTGCGTCCGCCGGCGGAGTATCGTCCCGCAAGCCGCCGCGGCACTCGCTCGAGGTCTTCGACCGGCTGCTCGACCGGGCCTTCGCCGCCTCGCGCATGCCGCCCAACCCGCTCGCGCTCTCGATCGCGACGACGCCGCTCGGGGAGAGCATGCGCTCGAACCCGGACGCGCCGCTCACGGACGCGCCGGCGGAGCCCACGACGCCGTTCTACTCGCCCGTGGAGCCGGACTTCCCGATCTCGCTGCACGACGGCTCGCTCGACTCGGTGTGGGAGGAGGTGCGGCAGGCGAAGGAGCGCGACCTCGCCGGGTCGCCGTCCAAGGTCAAGTCGCTCGAGGGCGCGGGCGCAGGCGCGTCGCTCAGCTCGCAGACGGTGGTGCAAGGCGCGCGGGGGAACGTGGAGAACGACGAGGGGGGCAGGGTGGGGGAGAAGCGGAGGAGGGTGACGAGGCGACGGTCGAGGTGCGTGCGTCCCGGGCCTTTGTGGGACAGAAGTGCCGACATGGCGTGGTGCCGTTGTGCGTCAGCGTGAGCTTCCGGGAGTCGCCCGACGGGAGGAATGTGCGTCCCCCCTTCTTCGTCTTCTTCGTCTTCGCAGGCCTCGACCCAGAGCTTCGCCGTCTTCGTGTGGACAGAGGAACTGACGCACGGGTCATGCGGCGTACATCCACAGATGCTCGTAACGTTCGAGATGGCCGGAGTGAAGAAGCAAGATATGCACGTCAGCTTCCGGACGAACCGCCTGATCGTGAGTTGGCGGCTGGAGAAGTCGGTCGAGCGGCAGGAGGGCGACGTCACGGTCAGGGAGAGGGAGGTCCGGCGGTACAGCCATACGATCCCGCTGCCAGAGGGCACGAAGGTGCGCCCAGTTTGAACCGAGCCGCGTAGACGATGTCTGCAATCTTGCTTATCGTGTCGGGGGCAGTTTGAAGAAGTCCGCGCGTCGAGAGACGGCCAGAAGCTGACGCTGACTGTGCCGAACTCCAAATGCTTGCGGGTCGATGGAGACGAGGACGAGCGGCCGCCGAGCCCACACTTGATTCCAGACATAGACGTGAGTCCCTATACTGCCTTTTTCCGGTCGGGGAAACTCATTGAGAACAGGCGGCGATGTCTGGGATCACTGACTACCACACGTGTCGTTGACGAGAGCTACGAACATGAGACGAATATCGACGACGATGGAGAGGACACTCACTTGTAAATTATCCCGCTACCGCACGCATAACACCCAGCATATCTTGTACACCTCTGTAGAATGGCGAATATTTTGGCGTCGTGTTAAAGGATTCACGCATGGGGAAAGGGGGCTGATAGTCTAGCGGGGGATGAAGTGACGATGGTCGAGAAGAAAGCCCGGAAGCGCTTGATAGGCGGTATTCGCCCGCGGCTGCATCCCGACATCGGTCTCAACGCCTTCGGAGGGACCAAAACTGTGTATATACAAGAGTGCAGATACGTACATGCAAACGAAAGTGTATGAGAGTGTATGAGAGTTGGTGCTACAGTGGTGTATGATGCTTCTGCTGTTGCTGTTACGACTATAGATACGGCTCGAGAATTATACACAAAATAAGTAAACTATGCGCGAACCAAGAAAACCGACCGGAAAGAACCAAGAACGAAAGTTATCTACGAACGTCACGATACTCGCGAGTCGTTCTGAATAACAACGGAACGATCTTCGACTAAGGGTCAACAGGGGTACGACGCTGACCTGGTCATGACAGATCCGCGACCTTGGGGCACTTCACGCTCACGAGCCGCGCACCCAAATTCGCATCCTTGTCCCCGAACTTGATCTTCCTCGTCCACGTCTTCGGCGGCCGCCTGGACGCTGCGCCGCTTCGTGCGGATCCCCCACCGACGCTCGCGTGCCGTGCGTTCACAGCCCCGAGCGGGCTCTCGTACGCGAACTCGAGCTCCTCATCTTCCTCTTCCTCGCTTGACTCGTCTTCGTCTTCGTCATCATAGTCGTCGTCAAAGGGCGTGGTGCGCGAGGGCGCGTCCTTGTCCGGGCGAGAGAGGACGAGCGCGGTCAGCCGGCGGCCGTACAGGCATCCAGTGTCGAGCCCGACCGTCCAGCGGCGCACATCGAGGTCGCGCGAGGCCGCGTGGCCGTACACGACCGTCGAGGGGTAGCACGGGAGGTCCTTCTTCCCCTCTCCGTCCTCACCCGCGTCCTCGTGCCACTCGTCCCTGTCGTGCTCCCCACCCTCGCCCTTATGCGCCGACGCCAACGCCGAGTCGTTCGCGAAGCCGCCGCAGCGCTTCATCTGCCCGTTCCAGATCTTGGCCCACGGCGTGCCGCGGTCGCTCTGGCGCGTGACCTTGCCGCTCTTGCGCACGCCGCGCATGTTGAGCAGGATCCACGGGTCGCGGTTCTGCGGCACGCCCGCGAGGACCGCGCGCTCCTGCGCGACGCGCAGCTCTTCGGTGTCGTCGTCGAGCTCGAGCGCGCTCTCTCGAGGGAAGGTGCGTTGCGCGGAGGCGGATTCGAGCATAGGGTACGCGTATTCCTGGGAGGACTCGGGCATAGGGGGGAGGTCGTCTTCATCGTCGTCATCTGGGGACGGGGGATGCGCGAGCGGCTGATGCTTATCGGTCGAGGGGTGGCGGGGGTCGAAAGGAAGTAGGCCGCCGTGCACTATGAAGAGGTGTTCCGACGGAACGTGGATGACGAGGGGGAGCGAGAAGAGGAACTCTGCGTGGTCTGGCTTCATGTCCCTGTACCATACAAAAACAAATCCCACGCTATCAGTCTCGAGATAGGAGAAGGGGAGCAATAGTTAAAAAGAGGCCGGGGCGCCGCTGCTCACCTGGCGATCCAATAATGGTCCCCGAACATGATCCAGTCCTTCGCGGCGCGTCCCTTGCCCGGCTGCGGGATGCGTCGCCACCATTCCTCCCGCCACGTGCCGGCGGCGCGCTTGCGCGCAGTGTCTACCCACTCTTCTACGTCCGAGCTGGGGCCCGTGGGGTCCTTGGTCCGGTCATGTTGCCACTCCGCCTCGATCAGCGCGAGGAACTCCCAACCGGCGCCGACCGGCGGGCCTGCGTCATGACGTGATGAGGTGGAGGTTGCGGAGTTAGAGGGCAAGGAAACGGACGGGCGGCGCGGGTAGAGGTGGGCGGAGGGGAAGGTGAGCTGAAGGGGCTCGAACCAGTCTCTCCAGGCGCGCCATTGAACAATCATCTGGTCGTGATTGCCACGGACGGCGTAGACAGGTTTGCAATGGGAGGTCCGAACGTGCGTGTCGGCTGCATTAGAGGGTTGTTCTCTGTTTGTATGGTGCTTCGCGCAGACAAGTTTCTGTTGGGCGAAGAACTCGAGAATCGCAAGCGAGCCGGCTTCTGTGGACTTCGCGAGGATGTCGCCGACGAGGAAGAGGGTATCTTTGTGGGGGTTGTACCGGACCGTGTCCAATAAATGGCTACGAATGCACGGTCAGTCTCGCTACTTGTGTGCGGGTCGAGTGCGGAAGAAGACGGGACGAGCAGCGTTCAGGGAGAAGGGCTCGGAGGGATCACCGAGAAGGTACCCAGAGCATCGACTCAAAACGGCAAAGGTACGCTTCGCGGAAGAGGCGCTCACGGAGCGCCGGAGGGGGACCGACGAACGTGCACGACGGATCGAGGACTTACTGGAGGGAGCGGTTCATTCCATGGGTATCTCCGACGATGATCACTCGCTCGTCGTGTGCACCTGGGTCGAGGAAGGGCGCATAGGCGAAATCAGTCACAGAGGGGGTGACAGAATGGCGTCAAGTACCCACCGAGGCCGAAATTCTTGGGAGAGAGGGTTCGGGTGTGGATATACCTGTCGAAATCCGGGAAGGCTGGAACACAGAGGATTGAGAGGCGGAGGAGATAGAGCCGGAGGGCAGACACTCACGGAACTTGTCTTTCTTCTTTTTGGCGATCGAGAACGAGGCCGGCGAAAACGAGGAGAGGGATATGTGCTGCACTCTTGCGACGAGGAGGGGTTCATTGAAGGCAGCCAGGAAGAGTACGGCGACGAGGAAGAGAGTGAGGACGACGGGGCTGGAGCGTCGGGCGGCGGAAGCCCTAGAATAGGAGGTGGAGAACGGCATCTAGTTCTCTAGGGAGCAGGAGGGCCTCTATGGTGGAGGAGAGCCGAGGAGAGCGGGGGGAGACGGGGTCATGGCGAGCGGAGGACGGACATTTGTAGGAGGAGGCAAATGGAGAGACGGACCGCGGCGAACGTTGGCGAGCAGGGCTCAGCAAGGCATGGCTCTGCCTCCAGCCCGAGCGGAGGACGCAGGTTTGTGACCGGGGGCGATCAAGGACGATGGCGTGTGGCGTCACGATCGCATATGGCATGTCGTCACCCTCGCTTGTGCGCAATGCGCGCCTCGCGTTCCTCCTTTCGGGTGTTCTGCCGGTGTGGCGGCCAATCATCGGCCTCGACGATCATCTCCGCGACCTCGCCCTCGCCCTCGCCCCGGCCAAGTCGCACCAGGTCGCACCAATACTTTGAGTGGTCGAGTCGACCCGAGGGCCGAGATGGGCGCGCTGCGTTCGGTCAGCGCACCGTCCCGGTCCAGGACATTTCTACCTTTGCTCAGCTCCACGTCATCCTAGTGGACCAAAGCCGATCACGTCGTCCTAAACTTGTCGCGAGTCCATTAGACTCTGCCAGTTTCCAAGTGCTCCTCCCCTTAAGTACTTACGAAGAATGAAGAAGCAATCACGTTGCCCCACGTGCGGTTCTACGCAGGTGAAGGTAAGCTCGGATGGCTCACTGTTCTCGCCGTGCCTTGCTTCCACACGAGCGTGGCAGGAAAGGACCAATGGATGAGTGCGATAGAAGAGCCGGGAGAAGATCTACCTACATATAGGCCAATTTGATTCCTTGCTGATCGTACTGGCCCGCGACGACGACCGCGCGAAGGACGGGCTTGGTGAGCTTTTCTGCTACCCCTAAAGTCAATACGACGCCGTGGAGTCTGACCAAAGTCTGACGAGTGACGCACCAACGGCCGACGCGGGCGTCCGGGCCGGTCTTCGCAGTGAGAATAGATGTCATAAAGGGCGTCTGCCCGAGTTTATCTCCTCGACCATCAGCTCTCGCAGCTCCCCCCAACCCCCCTTCGCCCGCATACATCCACCACCGTTTGACCATAGCGCATAATGGCGGGCACGGATGCAAAGTTCCCCATCGACATGAGCAAGCTCCAGAAGTGCGTACCGCCGCCCAATGCTTACTGTGTACACACCATGTCTCACATCCCCTCCGTCCACCTTTTGCAGGCTTGTTCTGGATCCCTCTAAGCCCCAGCTCTCTGCTGAGCAGCGGGCGACGCTCAAGAACAACATACAAATCATGCGCGATGCCATTGTCCTGTTCACTGCGACTGGCGCTGCGCGTGGTGTGAGTGGGCACACTGGTACGTGCTCTTGCTTAGACAAAACAGAAATTGGAGTAATGTGTATCCTTCACAGGCGGTGCCTACGACACCGTTCCGGAGGTTGCTATGCTCCTCTCCCTCTTCAACCACTCGGATAGTTATGTCCCCGTTCTTTTCGACGAAGCCGGTATGTCATGGCGTCTCTTCCTTTACTCATCCCATCGGTCAATCCTCAAACACGTTCTCGTAGGTCACCGCGTTGCGACACAGTACCTCGTTTCCGCTCTCGAGGGACACCTCCCCTTTGAGCACCTCCTTCACTACCGCGCCGCGAACTCGAAGTTGCCCGGCCACCCCGAGCTCGGCCTCACGCCCGGTGTGAAGTTCTCCTCCGGCCGCCTGGGCCACGTCTGGCCGTTCGTGAACGGCATCGCCCTGGCCAATAAGGACAAGACCGTGTTCATGCTCGGCTCCGACGGCTCTCAGCAGGTGCGCCCGCGGTCCTTGTCTCCCGTTCCCCCGCCAGGCCCCCTCTCGCACGCCCGTTCTCACGCGATTCCACGCCCGCGCCCGTGCCGCGCCGGACGGTTGTGGTGACGATAGGAAGGCAACGACGCCGAGGCCGCACGGCTCGCCGTCGCGCAGAACCTCAACGTGAAGCTGATCATCGACGATAACGATGTCACCATCGCCGGCCACCCCTCGGAGTACCTGAAGGGCTACGAGATCGGCAAGACGCTCGCCGGGCACGGTCTGAAGGTCATTACCGTCGATGGCGAGAACATTGATGCTCTTTGGGCCGGTCTCTGTGAGATCATCACCTACAAGGGTCCTGCTGCTAGTGAGTCTACACAGTTTGTTCCTAAGTGACCTAAACTCAAAGCTCGAGGGCGTAGTCATCTGCAAGCGCAAGATGGCTCCCGGTGTAAGCAACCGTCCTTTCTCGCCTATTATATACGTAGTTGATGACAACATGACCTCCAGGTCCCTGACATTGAGGGCAGCACCCATGGTCACGACGTCATCCCCGTAAAGGGCGCTCTCAAGTACTTCGCGTCGCGCGGCTACCCCGAGGAGATGGCAGCGAATATCCTCAACAACATCAAGCCGTATGCCGTGCCGTACCTGTACATTGGGTGCTCGAAGGAGCTCGGCGCGAACCGTGTCGTCTTTGGCGACGCAGTTAACATGGTACTTGACACGCTCTCTAAGGAGGAGGCTGCCAAGAAGGTCATGGTCATCGACAGTACGCCTCACGAGCTTGGTTGAATGGGGAACGTGCTAATATCCATATTATGACAGGTGATCTGGAGGGCTCGACTGGTTTGAAGGGTATTCACCAGAAGCATCCCGAGGTCTTCGTTCCTTCCGGTATCATGGAGCGCGGTAACTTCAGCGCCGCTGCCGGTTTCGGTTTCGACGCCGAGAAGTTCGGCGTGTTCTCCACCTTCTCTGCTTTCCTCGAGATGGTAGTATCCGAGATCACCATGGCCCGCCTCAACTTCTGCAACGTCCTCTGCCATTTCTCGCACTCTGGTGGTACGTTGCACCACGCCTCATCTCGTACCACCTCCATCTAAGCGACCCTGCAGTTGACGAGATGGCCGACAACACGTGCCACTTCGGTATCAACTCATTCTTCGCCGACAACGGTCTTGCGGACACCCAGTCCTGGCTATACTTCCCCGCCGACCCCGCGCAGATGGTTGCGATCGTCAAGCGCGTCTTCTTCGAGAAGGGCATGCGCTTTGTCTTCTCGACGCGCTCCAAGGTGCCCTGGATCCTCAAGGAGGACGGCTCGCGCTTCTTCGACGATAACTACGAGTTCGTGCCCGGCAAGGACGAGACGATCGTCGACGGCACCGCCGGTTACGTCGTCGCGTACGGGGACATGCTCTACCGCGCGTGGGACGCGGTCCTGCGCTGCCGCCAGGAGGGGCTCGACGTCGGCCTGATCAACAAGCCGACGCTCAACCTCGTCGACGAGCAGACGACGCGCAAGATCGGCGCGAGCAAGTTCGTGCTCGTCGTCGAGTCGCTCAACCAGAAGACCGGGGTGCGTTTGTGACGTCATGACTTGATCTGTGTAAGGGTTGTGCTCATCATCATCGCGCTGGCGCCTGCAGCTCGGCTCCAAATTTGGGACGTGGCTCCTGGAGCGCGGCCTCACGCCGCGCTATAGCTACATGGGTACCAACAAGGAGGGTGAGTGACGCCATAGTGCGCACAGAATGATCGTGGACTGAGATCGTGTCAGGTTGCGGTGGCCTCACGGAGCAGATCCCCCACCAAGGTCTCGACCCCCAGTGTGAGTTGCACTGAGTTTTTCATTGGGCGATCCTCACGCTCACCCGTATCTATCTTTGCAGCAATCATCCTCAAGATCAGGCAGCTCTCGCAGTAGGCGACCACCGTGGGTCGCGGCCTTTGAAGGGTTGTGCTTTGTCGTGCCGGTGCCTGCGGGTGTACGATACACGTCAAGGGAAGTTCGAAGACCATTGTATCAGAAATGTATACGTAGAATACAAAACCGACGGAGGACGCAAAACTGCTGTGTCAGAAGGAAGTGCTGACGTCGTCGATCGCTTCGCTGTCGACTGCTCCTTGGCAGCCTCGAAGTCGTCCACACAATGCCCTTGCATTCCTGGGCCTAGAATACGGCCATTGACGGCGAGTGAGAGACGTTCAAGGCAAGCCTTGACTCAGCTTAAACTGTACAATCCGGCTCGGGACGCTACGGTAATCGGCCGATAGACCGTTCCAGGTCACGTTACCGCCTCGGGCAGGCTCGGCTATAGCTTCCAGTTGAGAAGTGACGCTTCCCGACCGGCCATTGACGGTGGAGAGCGATTGCAGATTCTGGTGACATCCCCCCGATGGGTTACCGAGATCCCTATGGCGCATACATACGGCGAGCCTCCACACAGCTTGGCTAACAATCGCGGTGGGATGTATTTTCGAGTCATTCAGGTCAGTTCGACTCAGTCGCAGGCCTACCAACTCCATGTGGACTTTCGACGGATTATCTGACACCTGGTTTCTCGTAGGTTTGAGATGCGTGAACCTATAAATGCATACCCTATGACTAAGCCTCTCAATCCCCGGATAACGGTGATGTCTTACGCTAAACATTAGCCATCCGAAGGATAGGGCGGCCGCGATGCGCTTCCGAACATTGAACGGCTCCTGTCCCACTGTCGCAAGTATTACAGGGCCGCGGACGTGCATGTCCTCTGCCCTCGGTATCTCGTCATCCGGTATCCTTCGGCGAAAGGCTTCGGGCACACAAACCACACCAGCGCAGACTGCATATAAGCTGAGCCTGCACTGCGGCCATAGCCAACCACCAGCTCCAACTACTCGCATACTTCCCCACCTCTCTTGACCTCAGCTACCTTGGTCGACAAAAATTTTGGAATCCAATCACGCCGTTAGAATGTCCAGCGAAGCATTTGTCCACCCCGACTCCTACACCGCTTGGGCGATCTTGGAACGCGGCGGTGAACTGCAGAAGATCACTGTCCCGTGGAAAGACCCCGCCGAGAATGAGATCGTAGTGAAGGTGCTTGCGTGCGGTGTCTGTGGAAGGTGAGTGTCTTTCTTTCTACCCCTCCCTTTCAGTATACGAGTACACTGCACTGACAACTACCCCTCCATAAACACTACAGCGATCAGCATGTCACCAATGGCGCCCTCCCAATCTCATACCCGCGCATCCCCGGCCACGAGATCATCGGCGACGTTGTCGCGGTCCCGCCCACCGAACGGATCTGGAAGCTCGGGCAGCGCGTCGGCGGCGCGTGGCACGGCGGCCATTGCCACACCTGCCAGTATTGCCGTGTCGGTGACTTTGTGGCTTGCATACACGAAGACATCAACGGTACGCGGACGTCCTTGCTCTTTGGCCGGATGAGCTGCAGTGAGTTACTCACCTGCATGGCAGGTATCTTACGCGACGGCGGGTACGCAGAGTACGTGACTCTCAGGACGGAAGCCGTCGTCTCTGTACCTGCGGACTTGGACCCTGTGGACGCGGCCCCGCTCCTATGCGCCGGCGTAACCACCTTTAGTATGCGCTTTACGCGGGATCGAACAGAGATACCATAGCTGACTCGTCGGCCCGCCAGATTCGCTCCGTCATATGGATGCCTCCCCTCCCGACCTAGTCGCTGTGCACGGGGTCGGGTACGTGTCCTTCGGCCTGTCCAGTCACTATAGTATAGCCGCTGACGGTCATTTTAATACCCAGCGGTCTCGGCCACCTCGCCATCCAGACCGCTAAGGCAATGGGGTACCGCGTGGTCGCGGTCTCCTCTGGGCCGGCGAAGGAGCCCCTGGCACGCAAGCTCGGTGCCCATGATTACATCGACGGCGCTGCGGTTGACCAAGGCGAAGCTCTACAGAAGCTGGGCGGGGCGAAGGTGATCATGGCGACCGTCCAGGATAACACGGCCATTCAGAAGGTCATCCCCGGGCTCGGGGTTGGGGGAACGTTGCTTCTGCTCGCGCTAGAAGCGGCGCCGATAACGCTTTCACCGAGTGAGCGTGCCGTCTTCGCTTAAACATCATGTTCGTATCTCTGACGGGCTTTGACACGGTCTGTAGTTATGATGGTGAACAGGCGGCAGTCGGTGCGCGGCTGGGGGGTCGGACATGCCAGAGACTGCGAGGATGCTATCGCGTTCGCGCAGGCTCACGGGATCAAGCCGATGGTGGAGAGGTTCTCGCTCGAGCAGGCGAAGGAGGCATACGAACGCAGGAGTTCCGCGCGATTCCGCGCTGTGATCGTTCCGGGTCTGTAGGGTTGACATTACTAGTACCGCTGATTCCGCGTAAAACTCCAATTATTCCGAAGATGAAAGCGGATGACCGATACGTGCTTGCGAAGGCGTCGCAACTCTTTTTTTTTTTTTTTTTTTTGGTATCCTCGTTTATTGCCCTCGAGGGCCGAGCCCTATGGTAGGCAACCGCAGTACTACGTAGCTAACAGGTAAAACTGATCAGAGATAGGTGGGGATCTACTGGAGGCAGGGAAGGGTGAGAAAGAGCGTCGAGGGCGTAACGACGATAGCCGAGTAGGTAGTGGGTGTGTAGGAGTAACAGTACAAGTCGAAGTAAACTACGCTATGGCCCCCCGTTGCGCGCGAGCCCCGCCGCCCCTGACCATCCAGTGGTAGGGGAATGGGTTAAAAACCT